>SMSQ01025339.1:0-15729 GCA_019453375.1 Ctenoplectra terminalis | reverse complement strand
GATTCGCCTGCTGTTTAAAAATGTGGGTCACTGTGTCACTGTACCAGTCTTGACATTTGACGAACAAAATAGTTTACGGCGTAGCGACCAACCAGATATANTTTTGTCATTATGTAAACTTTTGTATCTCTTAAAATAATGTAACAATAAATTTTTGTTACAAACGAATTACTTTTTACAAAATCTGTGACCACTATTTGGTTTACTTTAAGAAACCAGGAAACTTTTCCCTAAGATGTTTTTTTATATCTATGATAGTTTTCGAGATAGCATTTTTCTGTTGAAACTTCAAGGGGTCATTTCACCCCTTAAACTTGTGATTGGGCAGCTATAAAAAAAATTCGTCTCCTTTATTTTCACCTGCTCAATGTATCCACCAAGTTTCATCAAAATCGGAAACGGACAGTTCGATATCTTTCCTTGTAGGTCATCGGATTGGTGCCAGATATATTTGGCTCTCCTGCCGAAAGGGTTAATTGCGATTACGAAGGCATCGAGGCCGTTCATACAGTAAAATATACAAAATATAAATATTATTAAATTAAACTCATCCAGTCAGCAAAAGATTCGCCTGCTGTTTAAAAATGTGGGTCACTGTGTCACTGTACCAGTCTTGACATTTGACGAACAAAATAGTTTACGGCGTAGCGACCAACCAGATATACACCACCGAACATTAAGAGATGTACAGCAAGATCAACGTACTTAACGGTCGTCAAGGATCAAGATCGGTACAGTGACACAATGACTCACATTTTTAAGCATTAGGCGAATCTTTTACCGATCGGGTCAGTTTAATTTAATTTTTCGATTCATTTTGAGTTATTTGTTGATGGACAAGCGTGGACAACACCCTCGCTGGCTGCCGCCCGCCTTTCTCGTTCTATGATTGATCAGTGTTTTTCGTTAATAATTCGTTAACAAAACCGAATTTCACATTTTCGGAAAGGAAAAAGTTGCTTGAAATCATCTCAAGAGTAATCCCTTAAAGGGATTTACACTTACGTATATTGGGACACCCTGTATAGTAAAGATCATCTTGCTACGAAAAGTGCGGAAAAATGATTTTCCTGTTTTAATTTCGTTCTAAATAATGAATCACGTTTTGAACGGCAATTTGGAACTGCGGAGTTGTCTTAAAAATTGGTGTAAGTCGAAAATTGTTGAACTTTTTAAAGTTGAAGTTAAAAAATTATTAGAATGTTCAGAACAGGTCGTGAATAATGATAGAGTATGAATAAACGAATGGAAAGTAATGTTATTAAATATTTTCGAAAAAAAAAAGATTTGCACATTCATGAGAAACCACGTGAATTTATGGACCAACTCGATAAATTATACAATGCTATGTGTACATATTTTAATATATTTTCTAGTACTAGGATAGATTTTTAATCTTTGTAGAATATTTCTATCGTGATATAATATTTACAGATGAGATATCAGAAAAAGCACCGATAGAAAATATTCACGAGCTTTATAGACTTCTGATGCAACGTGGTGCTGCGGATAATAGTGGATTTGGTGAGATTCCATTAGAGCATTTAATGATCCGTAAATCTCAACGGTCACCTTCTCTGCGTTTACGTTTTGGACGTTCGGATCCTAACTTAGCTGTAAGTATAATTTTTTTATTTTTAAACAAAAGGTTTTCTTGGATACAGGTATGCTTACATGGAACAGAACCTGGGATAAAATAAAATATTCAAGGTTTAATAACCTAAGAATCGAACAAATAATAAAGACAAGCATACTTTTTTACCATGACATATTGTACATTTTTGTTTTCTAAAGTCTGCAATACTATAACAAATCAGGTCTGTGGGCAATGCGTAATTTTACAAGGAATAGGATTATTAGCGAGGTGTTTAGATGAATCTGATATAGTCAGGGTATCTTTTGAACTATTATTAGGACAACCTTGTTGCAACAGTTCTATCCGCTACAAAACATACTGAAAAATTCTATTTTTAAAAATGCGTTATACTTCCTTTAAACCATGCATTTCCCCATACTATTAATGTATAATTATCGGGATACTGTATGTAAACTAGTTTTAATAAACAGTCTATACTACTATATAAAGAGAGAGCCAATTTTTATGTTCGCGCAAAACTCAAGAACTGCCGAACCGATTTTCCTTTTTGAAAACATTATTCCTGAATACTTTAGAACGGACATAGACTATGTAGCATGTCTCAAAAACGCATTATTAACGTATAATTCATATGTAAATTTTGTCATGCCTACAACTGTTCTGCAGACCGCGTGACCCACGTATACAACAATCTACTTCACGCGCGCTTTCCCGCGAGAGAACTGGATTACCGCGGATATGTGTTATCTTAAAAGATAATTGCAATAAACATGAATCAGTTATGCTAATATCTCGGACGAAGACGGACAGGCGATGCTAGTAAAATATAAATCAATACGTCACATCCGCTCTCTTTCGCTTCACAACCATTTCTCTATACGTATTCTTCGGTATTCCTTGTTGCCTTTTATATTCGTCATTTATACACACATATGTACATGCGCAATCACATTTATTCCTCACGCATATCGATTCTCAGTATTTCCACTCATCCGATTAATCTTTTCTGACGAAGCACGAGCCGCATCTACGCCGAATCAGTCATCCCCGCCACCGATCTCATTCGCTCTCTCATTCTTTCTTCTCTTTTTCTTCTCCTTCAATTCTTCGTTTGTTACCGATTTTTACATTTATAATTTTTTATACATTTGGAAGCTTTGTGAATTCATCCTTTTAAAAATCTTCGGATTTATTCTTAACCAATGTAGCCATATTTTTTAAGTCTTAACCCCTTTAGCGCCGAACAACGATATATCGTTGGCAATATTTGCAAAAAGTACCGACGACGAAATACATATTGTTGCGCGTGCAATAGTGCCGGACTATCCCCGTTGCAAAAAACCTGTCTCTTAAATTAAATTTACGCGATCTTACAAATGGTTAAATTTCTGTTTAAAAATGCCATTTTAGATGTTCCTCGAATTGAAAAAATTCTTTACGGGTTAAACTTTTAAACTTGTTATTATGTTCCACGATTATTCATACCGGGCCTGAGTATACGCCAAAACGGTAAAACAGAAATTCGACGCTTGTGCTTTGCTTCAGACTGCAACAGACTTCAGATAATTCTGCTTATAATGGAAAAAAGCCACTTGTTTACGGTTAATAAAATAACTGCATCGACAAGAGTAAAAAATATGTTACTGAAAAATTCTAACCCTACAGAATAATTCAGTTTATTTTTCACGCATGAATTACTGAATGAGTCGATATTAACAGTTTTGTTACAAATGATTGAAAATACACTATTTATGCTTTATACTACGTGATCTATGTATATCAAACTATAATCACATGATGTTTCTGTAAGAAATAGATCTGTAATCCGCTAAATGCGAACTGGCAACGATCTTGTTACAATACGTATACAATTTTCAACAAGGAAAACGCTCGGCAATCGATTGTTCAGCTCGACGTTAATACTGACATTGTGTGTCCTTGGATAATTTTCCAAATCTCAATCAACGTTGCCGAGGGCTGGGGCTCCGGCTTTTGTCATTAGGCCTTGTCGTAAAACGGTTATCGGAACTCGAAACTTAGCTCGTCCAAGTACTTAGGTCATTTATGCGATTTGTCGTATACTTTCGTTTTCGCCCTCTTATCATTTTCGTATCCAACATTTTTTTTTATTTGTGAATACTGTTTATAAAAAATAACCGAGTTTTCCACTTTTTCTCATAATTTTAAATAAACATTATTAATTCGACATTCAACAAATATCGAAATACATTTGTCATTAATTTATTCACGTTCCTTTCTGAATTTTATAAATGTCTTTCTTACTTTTATTTTTATAGCCCTTTGCTCAAACCTCTTCAAACTATATTAATTTGGTTCGGTATTTTTCTTGTAACTATATTTTTTCGGTCGGCATTAAAAGGGTTAAATACACTTTGTCACTATACTGCTATATTTTATTATTATATCATTATATATTATATATAATAAATTAATATAAATAATATATTAATTATATATATATATATATATATATATATATATATTATATCAAATAAGCTATTTATAGTAATTATTAATTGCTAATTTTTGAATAAGTTCGAGAAACCGTAATCGTGTATAATGTGTTTCTCATGAGCAATCAAAATTTCGATTATAGAGGGAAAAAAATATATCTTACGTAGCCTATACGACTAGCAATTGCAAATGCTTAAAATTTCTCTGAATTCCGGATCAACAATAAACTGACAAAAATATCCTTCTCAAATTTTTCTGTTTTCTATAAACCAAAAAATGATTACATCTCTGACGGTAAAAAATTAAAGAACAGAACTTATGCAGCAACCTAACAGAAACGGGATCGAACCTAAATGAGGGAACTTCTGAAATCAAATAGTTGCAACAGGGTGAAACTTTGTAAACGAACCCGATGCGAAATTGGGAAGCGATTAGGGCAAAGTAGACGAACTGGGTGTGTAGTTGAAGCGCTATAAAAGAGTAAAGTTATCGTGGACGAACTCCATGTGAAATTAACTAACCAATGGCTAGGAAGAAATCATTTTTAGATACGTAGATTGATTGTGCGAATGAACTTGATACAATATTAGAGAATTACAAGAAATGTTAATAGGCCTTGTAATTTTAAATTAAGTGTTGATACACCTGGTACTGGATTACTAGTATAAATATTAGGTTTCAAAAGTAATTGATGAAAGATATCTGTTAAAGCAGGAACATTATGATAAAATTAAAAGAAAAATATGGATTTTTTATAAACCTTCTCTCTACACGAGCCCTCGTAGTCGAGCAGTGTCGAATGGATTGCTGGAACTGATGTCATGGGAAATGTGTTGAAAAATCGAGGATCGTGAGAAGCACGGAATGGGAGCCGACGGTACCGTAGTTCTTAACTTCTGGTTCCTCGGTTCTGTTGTATATTCGGCGTTACCATTGTAGAAAATGAAGTTATATGTATACATGTATCGTTTATACGTTTTGAGTTATAATAAATGATGAGTGCCGCAGAGCGAAGGGCTACGGGTTGACCAAAGCGTAACAATATTTTTAAAAAGGTGTAGATTTTGAGAATGCGTCCCCCCATAAATTTTGAGCGTTAGAAGAGTGATTTAGAAGAGGATTGAGTTGATTATTCCTATTGTGACTAAGTTTCTGTTCTGCTTTATTGGGGTGCAAGATACAGTAGTAGAAAATGTGATATTCCCAGAAAGACAGCCGCGTCTACGCTTGTTTTCTTGATCCTTCGATCTTTTAAAAAACAGCTTGTATTGTTGTTAGTTTTAAGGGTATGAAATAGTATTCGTAAAATTACGTGGTAATTGTCTGGTACTTTAATGCTATATTAAATATACATTATATGGTATATCGTGTATATCGTTTTAAGCTATACTCCAGCTTTGATTACGAAAACCTTCCGATCCCTTAGTACAGATGGTGCATAGCGCTGTGTACAGCGTTTGATTGTTGCAAAATTCAATTTTGTTCCATAAAAAATACGTTAATAACAGTACATTTGAAAAGAATCACTAGTAGTTTTTAAAGTAATATTAAAAATGTAATACTTAATTGCATTATAAACGCAGAAATTTTAAGTCGCTTATGAAAAAAGTGGAATATATAAAAAACAAAGTAGCTTGTTTTATTTATGTTAATATGTTTATAAACTTTGTAAATTTTGAACAAAATACTTATTGAAGTAGACTTTCAGTAAGATCTTAAAAAGATAGTATAATTTAAGTTTTGTATCATTACAACAGATCATAAGATGAATTATATAGGGGAGTGTCCGTCGGAAAAGTAACAATAAAACTTCTATAAATAACATTTCAAATATTTGTATTTTTCAGATAAGATTGCTACCAAAACCAATCAGCGGTGTTGCAGCATCAAGATTTGACGACAAGTGAATAAAACATGGACAGTTTCTCTTTTCTCAATTTCTCCTACTATATGTATAAAAACCTCAAAATGTATGCTTGTTAAGTTTACACGGTCCGATACTAGACATTGTTTCTACACTACTCATTTTTTTTTTTTTCAGCAATGATGGAAACAAAAAGATGTATGTTTTTTGTATCGTATTTTTCACATATCGAATATATTTTTAATGACACATTTTTGATAGCTCTATTTGAAAATATTAAACTTGTTCTAGTATTAAAAAAAAATATATAAAAATTGCTCTAGTATTGATATTTTATCATGACATAAAATCAGTTGCTTTGATTGCTATCAATATAAAACATAAAAACTAGTACAATGTTAAAAAAAAAAAAAAATTGGTATTTTATGTTCAGAAATAAAAGCTACACAGTAGGAATGAAATAAGTCTTTTAAATTGTATGCTTAATTTGCACCTCCACGATTAATAAATTAACAAATCTACTGTATCCTACATCCAATAAAACATTTTAAATTATACACGAAATGTTCTGACAAATTTTTAAATTACTTATACGTATAATTCGATTTCGATAGATGCAATAATTAAAAAATGAATGCATTGTGTCGTTAAAAAAAATATCAGTAAACCTTAAATTTAAAAAAACTATGACTTTCAAAATAGATTTTCATTTAGCTGTATATTTGATTGGTTTTTTCTTATAGTGAAAAAAAAAAGGAAAGAAGCGTGAACAAAAATTTTAAGACTATTTAAATAAAAATAATATTACAGGCGAGAGAAATAATAGCACAGACGAGGTGTAAAAGTAGACAACTCCTCCAATGTACTTTTGTGGCCCGAATTCTTGGGACTCTAGAGCCCCATTACCATTTCCATGTCACTCACAACGTTACCAACAGAATATAGAAAGAGATTTTAGCTCTCGTTTGGTGGGAATTGTTATTAAATCCAAGTTGAAACAAAAATTTTTAGATTATCCATTACTAATTTAATTTATTAACTTTATTTAGCATAAATTAATAGCTAGATACACGAATATGTATTTATATTTAATATTCATTCATATATTAATATTAATGTAACGACACAATGAAAAAAAGAAAGGAAGTCATTATTTATATTTGATTCAACCAAAATATTAAATGGTAAGAAACAACACAAAAAAAAGAAAAAAAATGGAATTATCCAATTTATATATTGGTATAAAAATAAGGTCTACGCTTTGAAACCTACCCAACTCCAAATTCAAGATCAAAAACAAGTAGAATTACAGAATTACCGAATCGAGATCGCAACCAATTAGCAATAATTATTTTCTATATAGTTAATAACTGTATCGCAGATTTAGTGATGCGATTAGTAATAGCGTTAAAATCAAAATCGATTTCCCGGGTCTCATCGCGTGGAGGTTGTTGCGTATGGAGACTCACCCCAACCATGTCCGTTCCAACCTCCCTTTAAGCAAATATACAAAATAATTTTTCCTTTCGATGTGGGTGTATTTGCAAAACGTTCGATTTTCGATGACTATGGAAACGGCTAGCTAGAAGCTGATTTTGGAAGAACATACGCAAATTAACAGAAATATATGGGTATAAAAAAAGAATAAATTAATTAATTATACTTAAATTAACCTTTGTAATAATGTATTTATCCTATCCAATCCAACTGAAAACACATCTTAAATTATAAATTACCTGCCTAATTAAAAATCTATCTTAACTTAAGAGTAGGGCCTACCTGACTAAAGGTTTATCTTAACGTAATAAGAGCTTACCTAACAACAGATATGTATGTATATCTTAATTTAATGTGACCTTCCTTATTGTGTATTTATTTTGATTTAAAAATTGCTTACCAAGCTATAAACCTAAACAAAATATGAGGTTTCATTTATGCCAGAAGTGGGGAACCCTTTTACCATTGGAAGCCACATTTAAATTAGACAGAAATAAAGGAGGTCGCTATAATTTTTTTATGATATTGTTGCGACACTGTGGATAGACCTTCGGTTCGATCTGAACTTAGCGGTCGTGCAGGAATGGCGATGTACACGAGCCTTTATAGTCGAGGAGTGTCGAGTGGGTTGCTGGAACTGATGTCATGGGAAATATGTTGACAAATCGAGTATCGTGAGAACCACGGACGAGAACAGATGCACCGTGGTGCTTAACTTGCGGTTCCTCGTTCCTTTTAAATATTTAAGCGTCACAGTTGTACATAATAAAATTATAGATATAGTTTTTACATTGCGAGCTTTAATAAATTATGAGTGCCCTGAACCAGAGAACCACGCGGCGACACAATATGCGTAACAATATTTATTTAATTCTATTAGTTTTCAAATTGTCGTAATCTATGTAAATAAATATTAATCAATACAAGAGTTAGCTGTTACCAAGGTCGCACAAGAAACTCACGGAGGCCTCGCGTTCCCTACCTGTGATTTATGCCCTATTAATATAAAAATCTAAAGGAATATATTCAATATTTCCTGAAACTAACTCAAAATTATAAAACATAATTACCTTACTTACGTAATAAAAATATAAAAGAATAAAAAAGTAAATTTAACGAAAGGAAAAGAATTCTTGGTAATTGATTTTAAATGGTGATTTTTAATTGATATGGAATGAAAAACTAGAAATTATGAATTGAAAATTTTTATTTATTAATACCAAGATGAATAAGGAACAGATTAAAGTGATATCATTTAGTTCTTCTTAATTTTATATATTATACGCTGTACTGATTTTTCGTTCACAAAATCAATTTGTGTTTTAATAATATTTGAAAATATTTCCAAAAAAGTCAAAACTGGAATGATCATATGTTACTGTAAATTAATTTAATTTACCGTTATAAACAAAAAGCAGCAAGTTCGTGGTAAATCAAAAAGAAATTTTACTATCAACATAAAGAATCAAATTGCATTCATCAAATATATTTCGTTGCAAGATTTTTTATATTAAAAATAAACGATAGTCACGAATCGATTATAATTTATGCAAAGTAAATTCGGTTATTAATAAAAATATACTCAATTGTATCAATTTAAAACTACTACGACTGAAAAAGAAGAAGACATTAAGAATTTAATAATTATTTTGCTATACACGTGCAGAACCTCGAGCAAGGAAATGTTCGTTTCGTAGCCTAATTCGCGACCACGACCGCGATGGCGACATAAACCGCCAAATTCGAAAAATCAATTTGGTAAAATCGAAGACAAATTATATTTCCTGAAACAGATATCCGATTGAAGACAGTGATCATGTTGGGTCACAAGCCGCTGGAGCCGTCTAACGGACTCGGAGCATTCAACCCCACCTCCTCGCGGTGTGGCCTGGACACCTTCGGGTGACAAACGAGGCTCTGAAACTCGTGAAGGGCTTAGCCGCGTGTCTTCGATGCGTCGGGACATGCGCGGACGTCTGGCGATTGCGCCGCACTTCCTAGAGGATGTGGAGCGGTGTGAGAACCACAGGCCCCTTGAGTGCTCTTGCGCGAGCCCGTCCGTTCAGGCTGCGTGCAGTTTCCCCACTGCGGAGGCACCGCGGTTCTTCATACGGTCGTTCCTCAGGGCTCGCGATACGTAATATAGAGTCGATACGTAACCGCGAGATAACCTAACACGAATCTCCCCGAGGTGCCCCGTATATGCAGCGGGGACCGTCGGAGGAGTCTCTCCTCTGTCGGCTCCAACGTAACGAAAAGACTTGTTCGCAGTAAAACGCTCTGCGGCGTTGCTGGATTTTTCTATCGCCCCTGTCGAAGCAGACGGGTTCGCTAATCTGTGAATAACAATTGCTGACCCTTCGGGGTGGACGGTATAGGCATAAGCAAGCAGTTTAATTATAGGTCGAATCATGAATTCGACTTTGATAAATTAATTTTATTCTTCTACTTGATAGTAAATTTTTATCGTTATTGAAATAAACAAAATTCATAATTATTTATATAAGATTTGACTCCAAACGATGAAATTCCACAGCCTAATAAGTAATACTTGGGCACGCGAATAAGGTCCTGGCAATGAACACGAAAGGTGTTAAATCTGAAAATTCTGACTAAAAAAATTAGCACATACATATTTCATATTTAACGACCTGATGCTCTTTAATTCTCAATTCTTATATTATTTCAAATAAAAATGACTCTATTAATTGAACTGAATTACTAAAAGTCTAAGAGAGTAGTTGGCAATGAAAATTTAGTTTATTTGTTAAGAAAAATTTAATTCAATCTAAGGTATAATGATATTAACTCTTTTCGGACACATGTCTACTTTCAACCACCAGAGCCTTTTTACCGTTTCGGTCGTATGTCTGATCTCAGCCACCACAATAAGAAACCGTACTAATCATGTACTGTATTCATCCATGCATCAATTTACAATTTATCTGCACTTATATAAATACCTAATGGACCTATTCACCAACTCATGCGACCTATTCAAGGACTCCTATGAATTGGAGATAACGAAATCCAGTGCGAACAAAGACTGTTATCTCTCGCTCGTCGTGCGAGACGCTGAGTCGAGCCAGTCGCCTCTTGTGCATAAAGAAATCTACACTCTTCGAAGATACTTTCTAATTCCAAATAATATTTCCTAAATTGTACTTAACTGTAATTAGACATTTCCGTTTCTTAAAAGATTTGAAAATATTATTCCAAAATGGCCAAAAGAAAGTTACCGACAGAAGTTTACTGTGAAAGTGAAAATAGCGATGAAGAGTTTGATTTTGACACCTCGAATACTGACAGTGATATAGAAAGTGATAATGTTTCTACTGATTCTGGTAGTGACATAGTTCCAGTGAAGCGACAAGTGAGGCGATTGGTATTATCCAGCGACAACAAAGTTGAAGAAAATGAAAAAAATAATAGTAACGTAAACGAATTTACTAATTGGAGAGACGTTACGTACAGAGATCAGCCACAATCGAAGACAAATTTTTCAACGGGATCTAAGATTGTTGGACCTAATGTACCTCTTCATTGCACAGAACCTATCGATTTTTTCAAACTCTTTTTCACAGATACACTGCTTGAAAAAATTGTACCGGAGACAAATAAATATGCCAAAAATAAAATAGAACAGAAGAGCTTATCCGATCGATCAACATGGAACAAGTGGATCGATGTGACGAAAGAAGAGTTAACAGCTTTTTTGGGTGTAATCCTCAACATGGGTACTACACCGGTTCCTGATATGAAATATTATTGGTCAAAGGATCATGTTGGATACATACCATTTTTCAGAAATATATTTCGAAGGGAAAGATTTCTTCAAATATTTTGGATGTTACATTTGAATGAAAATGTTTCCAGAAATGTAAATGTAACAACGAGAATCCAAAAAGTGAACAATTTTATCGATTACATCGAAGGTAAATTCCAAGAACATTTTACACCAGATAAAGAAATATCAATCGATGAGTCTGTTTTATTTAAGGGAAAAGTTAGTTTTATAACATATAATCCTAAAAAGCCCACCAAATGGGGAATCCGTATTTATGTGTTGTCAGACGCACATACCGGATACATATATGGTATGCTTCCCTACTACGGAACCGTTAGTACAGAATGTCTAGTCCGTCCGGACCTCCCTATCGGTTCAAGGATTGTTTTACAGTTATATCACAAGCTCTTAATCGCAAATCCTCAGGTAAAGGGATACCATATCTTCACAGACAGATACTTTACAGGGATCCCATTAGCGCAGGAGCTTCTAAAACTAGGCTGCTATTTAACTGGTACACTTAACACCGACAGAAAATATATACCAGCAATGATAAAAAAACCAGCTGTAACAGAAAGTAATACTGTTGTTGCCTGTCGATCAGGTGATATTCTACTATTGGCGTGGAAAGATAAGAGAATAGTCACCATGCTAAGCAGCTTCTATACCTTGGGCATGACAACTATACAAAGAAGGTTGAAACAAGGTGGGATCGTCGACACAAAGAAACCCAATGTTATTATAAATTACAATAAAAATATGGGAGGTGTTGACAGGGCTGACCAATTAGCAAGTACATATTGTTTCATGAGAAAATCTTGCAAATGGTGGAGAAAGATTTTTTTCTGGGGACTAGAAGTTTGTGCAATCAATAGTTACATTTTATATAAAATGATAGCTAGAAGAGATAACAGGACGCCCATGTCACGTTTCATGTTTGTCCGAAAATTAGTGGACCAACTCGTGGGTGATTTTCGTGATGGAGCATCATTAAACCGAGGAAGACTATCGACCTCGGATAAGGATGAAAGGCTGAACGGAAAACTGCACATATTGCGCCATTGCGAAGACGTGAAAAGTAAGGATTGTTCTGTATGTTCCAATAGAAAGATTAAGGGCGGAAGACGTCAAACAAATTATTTTTGCGATACATGCAGTCGCAAACCAGGACTGCACATTGGAGACTGTTTTGAAAAATTCCACACAATGCAGAACTATAAAATATAACTTTTACAAAAAAACAGGATATTAAAAAATATTATTGTATGAACATATAAATAAAGTTATCAAAAGAATTAATAAATCTCATTTATTCTTCATAGTCTTGCGTGTTATGTATCACTGCTCTTTCTCCGGAAATTAATTCCGACCAGTACGACACCCATGTCCAAATTGAATACGTCAGAAAAGTGTTAAATGAAATACCCTTGGACGATTCCTGTATCAAAGCAACATTCCATTAATAATAGATTTCATTTATTTATACAAACATAAGTATAAATATTTCTTACATAAGTATAAGTATAAATAATTCTTCTAAATATTCATATAAAATTTACTTCCATCTCACAAATTAATAATAATTAAGAATATTTGTAGTAATTGTAAGGATGGTCGAAAGCGGGGATAGGGCAAAATATGGCAAAACACAAAAGTCTCAAAAAGATTATTTTATTCCAAACCGTCTCCTAACGCGGGCTTAGCTAGACTCCCTTTCTCTCTCCTCTTAGTACGTTTTCGGAAAACCCGGGCCCCACCACTAGAGCGGGCCATGTGCATTTCTGCCTAGCCGATTTCCCAGACACTTGGTGACCAGGCATCTCACTCAGGCAGTATCATAAATTAACCCTCATGCAGGGCCTTGGTGCCGTAGGCGCTCTTACGCCTTACATAATTAAGATTAAATTAATGAAATCATTAATTAAACAAGGAAACGCGTCGATTCGAATCTTTTATCCTACGACATGATTGATACGAAATCATCCTGTCAAAAGGAAGTCGTTTAGCCAAGGAAATGTCACCTATTAACATAAAAAAATAATTAATTACTGTAAACAAAATAATTTGGTTCAAAAATAAGAATGTACGCAAATAAATTCTAAAATTTTATCGAAATAAATTATTTCTACACGATTCATATGCCAAATATTTAATTATTCTAAATGTAGGGTGGTCGAGCCCCCAAAAAGAGAGTGTGTCCACCCGCTCTCGCGTTCCCACTTTTATGGGTGGCAAAGCCACACACTTCCGCCTTCGATCGAAGATCCACGGCGGAGTCATTGATTACATAAGGGCTGCATTCGCCCTTGATGTCGCGGCCGTGGCTGTCCAACGCCACACGCCGAATTCGTCGCAGCCTCAATCCGATAGCCGTCGGCACGGCAAAGCCACGTGCCAACTCTTGAAGTGCAAAACTGTCGGCAGGACAAAGCCTCGCGCCGATTTTATACCGACACCTTATGGCACCGCCGCGAGGTTCCCCGTGGCCTTCTACCACGCGTCAATGCCTATATGAATAAAAATTTGGTTAAATAATCAATTGTCCGAATAAAGTATAATTTTTATCATTTTTATACCTGCTGACAATCAGGGGAAGGCATCCTGAAATCATTTAAATTTCGAGAATGTTTGAGAAAATTGAAATTCGTATTGTAAACACACATAGATAGCATGATATACTATGGCACGACTTTCAAGGTGATCTCATATCAAAAGCTGTTTATGTTTACAGTTCACACTGCTTCGTGAAATTAGTAAAGCTATTGAAATCTAATCATTGACTCTACAAAAATAATCACGACCGACATGCAAAAAAAATGTAAGAAACAGTTCTTTATTAATTAAAATACGCGATGGCGACGAGTCCGCTTCGATGAATATATTTATTAAAAAAGAAAAACGTTTGGTGGTCGACTGTTCGGTACGGTGATCGAATAGTGAGTGTTCTCCGGCCGTTTTCCCTAAAGATTGGCTGGTGTTGCCGAGAGCCGAGGGTCCGTCCGTTTTCTGTCAGGCCCTGTTCAGGTACGGGCCTGGGGGTGCGTGACACTGGCCCCAGTCCCTGGGCAAAAGCGAAAAGTCGTTCAGCGAGCGGGACATATGGTCGAGAATCGGCTTGACGACGGACAGTCGAGAGTGACTTGACAACAAACAGACAGAATATTCGAGACGACAAACGGTAAAGCGCACGTATATCACCGCATTAATAATAAATACTATGTTTATTTGTTAAAATACCAGCATTTAAGTTATTCCCACGAAAGTGGGGATCCTTCAAGCGAGTCAGACGGCACTAGAGTGCAATAATTAAGGACACGAAACAGCGTGGCCCTTAACAGGCCCATTTGTAAAACATTCGGAGCTCTTGCGCAGCTCGTGCTGGGGTTATTTATGGAACCCTCCCTTTGTCATGTATGGATTCTTCCCTCTCATTGTTTTCCTTTCCAACAAAAATATGCGCTATTCAAATTTTTCGTTAACACGCCATAAAATTCAAACTATTGTGAAATTACTTTTTATGAAATTATTAAGAATTTTACTTTAAAATAGTTTTGTATCAAAGAAATGAACGACTTAATGTTTATACAACAAAACGGCACTATGTTTACTCTTTTCCTGTTTCATTTTATCTTAGTATTTCTGACAAACTGAAATGATTAATTCAGTTATATTACGCTACTATTATAAACACATTATGTATCGCCAACAATTATGTATTACCAACAATTTAATTAAAAAAAAAAATAATAAAAAGACATACCATACATCCATCTTCCGTGAAATAAGTTCAAAGTTACCAATCTCCTTAAGAATTCTTCAATTTCATCATTAAACGTTGTAACGTTAAAAACTCAACTCTCTATTTTCAAACACATTATCTGTAACAAGTCAAAATAACAAACTTAAAACAAATCGGTCTAAATAAAACCTAATTATATCCCAACCCAATCTAAACTGCATTATAGTAAATCGTATTAAAATCAACTCATGACGAGCATAAATAACAATATATTTTTAGTGGTATACAGAAATTGAAATGAGTTTTTACTTCTTTATCATCTTGCCATGTAACGTCTTATCCAGCATTCTTCATAATTTTATCTTCATGAATTGTCAGCGATGCATAATTTTTAAGCGTGTTTGTTATTCCAACGTTTCGGTTGCGATCAATCTTGACACCATTCAATTTATATCGAATTTTATCAAATATGAATGCCACACAATTACCTCTCAATCTTATCCGTGCAACATCATTCGGTTTATTAACTATCAATTTTTGTTCTACATATAAAAAGCTATCACACAATAATGTATACTAATGCTGCTGTTACATGGGTATTCGAATCTCATCGCTGCAGCCGAAAGTTGTGTTCGCGTATAGATTCTATGCGTGAGCCTCGAGTTTTACAGATTGTCAAACTCGATTTAGTGGACCACCAATATACAATGTATCAACTATTTTTTCTTTGTTTGTTCTAGTACTTACATACAATGAGTCCTATAACGCAG
>SMSQ01025338.1:37497-91654 GCA_019453375.1 Ctenoplectra terminalis | reverse complement strand
CTACCAATGGTTCTCCATTTAAAAGAATTCAAAAGGATTCTTTCGAATGGTGGACAATTTTTGTTATTACTTTGTCACTGTGCTCACTTACATGCGTAGATTTTCTTTTCAGGTGCAGCAAACCCTCCCATGTAAATTCACGGATTTTTATTTAGCGTTGCGGATAATTGATAACGGATTGAATTAGAGTTGCGAAAATGTACAAGATCGTGATTTGAATTACAATCGCGAATGGTTCCAGAATATGATTTTAAATTCGAGTTGCGAATGAAGAAAGATTTCGTGTTTTTAATTAGAGTTTCGGAAAAGTATTGATCATGATTGCTTTTAATGTTGCGAGTAATGAAATCGCGATCGTTCTTTTCAATTTTTAATTACGAATTAAAATTTATTTGCTTCGAGAATAATATTAGAGTAATTTGTTATTAGCGTTGCGATAATAATTTTCGCGTTTTTCTTTTGTTTTCCAGAATAATATTTTAAATTGTAAAGATATTTGTCTTTGATCAGTTTCGTAGTGTTGCGAATTCTAAATATCGCGAATATTTTAAATTAGCTTTTTTTTCTCATCAAAGTATATTAGTTTTCATGTTAGTTTGATTATTAATTTTAAAGTAGCGTTGCGTTGAACAAATTTTCGTGTTTTTTGAGCAGAGTCGCGACTATGCCCCAATTTCTTCCATTAAATTGTGGAAATTTGTTCCTGAATCACCTGGACAGGACGATTGCATCGACGGCAGCCATGATGGCTGCAACGGATCTAGAGCCGTTAGAGTTGCGTATAATAAAAGTATGGGTGCATAGATTAGTGTTGCGTTAATAAATAAAGTAGTTCACTTTCCCTGCTTTCGGTAGCATTTCTTAATTAGTATTTCTTTTTTTTTATTTTTTCAATCGAGTAGATAAATTAGGTAAATTAGGATTGCAAGTAATGAAGCACCTTTCCGGGATTGATCTTGAAATATTTTCCATTACTGTTTCGAAAGAGAAATAATATTCCATTCACAGTTTTGTTTGGGTTTACGAGTGAATGATAATTATAGAGTAGCCCTTCTTACCGTTCCCTTTTCATTATTTTGTTGAACTATTAAGTATTTGTTAATTAAAATATTGTTGAAGCATAGATTTCAAAGTACAAGTTTCCTTCTTTATTCCTTTAGATATTCATTATGTAGGTAGGGTAATTATGTCTTATAATTTTGAGTTTCATTCAGGAAATATTGTGGGTCCAACGAAAGAAGATTCCTCGCATAACTTCCATCTTGTTTTTATATCCCTTTACATTTTTATATAGGTGGGGCATAAATGAAATCGCCTATTTTTTCTTAAATCGAGGAAAATACACAATTAGAAAGGTCATTTTTAAGTTAAGATATTTATATTTGTTATTAGGCAGGCTTTTATTAAGTTAAGTTGATCTTTAGACAGGCAGACTCGTATTAAGTTAAAATAGATCTTTAAATAGGCAGACTCGTATTAAGTTAAGATAGATCTTTAGACAGACCAGCCGTTTGCATAGCCATAGAACATCGAACGTTTTGCAAATATACGTACGTCAGCAGGATAATATATTTTATATATTTGCTTAAAAGGAGTTGGGGTGGATGAGACGCGGTTAAGGGGGTCTCCGTACGCAGCAACTTCCATCCGTGAGACCCGGGAAATTGATGTTATTTGATATATAATTACTAATCGCATCGCTAAATCTATGATACAGTTATTAATTATATAGAAAGTAATGCGAGCTAATAGTTAGGCATTGTTTTCAATTGTACTTACTTCTGATCTTGAATTTGGAATTGGTTAAGTTTCAAAGTGTAGGCATCTATTTTTATATCAATATAACAATCGGATAGTTTCATTTAAAAAAATTTTTTTCCTGTTGTTTCTTACTATTTGATACCTTGGTTGAATCGAATATAAATAATGACTTCGTTTGTCTTTTTCATTGTGTGATTATATGAAAATTAATATATAGGTAAATATTAAATATAAATACATATTCAGATATCTAGCTATTCATTTATATTAAGTTAAATAAAGTTAATAAACTAAATTAATAATAGATAATCTAAAAGTCTTTTTTCAACTTGGATTTAATAACAATTCTCACGGAATTTCTTCACCGGAACTGAAGCCATGGAAAATGTTTACAAAGAGAGTATCGCCAGAACTACGGACGCGAGCGGACGCACCGTGGTTCCTAACTTTCGGTTCCGCAGTACAATTGTATTTTCCGATGTACTTTAAATAGTGTAAATAAATGTGTATAGATTTGTTAAATTAATAAAAGAACATAAGTGCACCCGAAAAAAAGAATTCGAACGTAGACGTAACACTATTAACTTGGTCTGAACAAGCTTCCAAAGAACATGTCATCTATGCAAGAGAAAAATAAAAGAACGAATGGACAGTTGAAGTACCGAAGAAGAGACTACTGTATGTACCACCGTACAAATATGAAATGATACGAAGAAAACAACAAATAAAGATTCAAAACGTATAATATTGGATACCGGAGAAAGTTCGTGCGGTTTTTTGCGAAAAAAACAAATTTTTTTAAAAATTAATTTAGAATGGGTCATTTTGACCACTTTGGTAATTCCAGTGTTAAATAAATTCACTGTCGATAACTAATTCTCGAATCTTCCCCTTAACACCTTGGCCTACACGATATCTGCCAATCGCGCGAGCTATAGTAAACAAGAAAATCGGTCACGCGCCGTGCCATTCAATTGTTCAGTCGTGTACCCGAACTAGCGCAAAATGTATATTTTTCATGACATATATATTTCAGTGCAACGAAAGGAATTGTGAAATAATAAACAATGTTTAGGTACAAATAGTAATTTTAAGACGACTAGGGTGTAATCATAATCAATTGATCACTTGACAAAAATAATTTCTTTATGACACAAATTCTTTACCACGAGTCAGACTCGTGGTTTTCGCTTATGGCACACATTCTTTACCACGAGTCAGACTCGTGGTTATAGGCCAAAGGCTTGAACATCAAATTTTCTCCCTGTGGGGCGTGTGCCCGCGTTAGGAACCACGGATACAGACGACCGACTCATTCCAAGTTAAGGGAGCGCCTTCTATTTATGCGTCTAGTTCCCTCCCGAAAATCTTCATACGGTTGTTGGAAAGGAAAACGCAAACAAAGCGATAGCTTTTCATGGTACGCCGTGGCATCGGAAGGGAACACTTGACAGGAGAAAATCTCGAGATACATCCATCCTCGAACGAAGGAATCGCAAAGGGGGAAGAAGAACTCTTGCTGGCACAGCGGAAGTCGTGATCTACGCAGAAACAGAGAATTCCTCCTCGAACGGCGGAGGGAAAGGAGTCTCCAGAAAGAGCTCCTCGTAGAAATTGTCTCCCGAGAATTTACAGTTTCTGCAGCAATTCTCTGGCTCCATTTTTTGCATATGTTCACCCTGTCACCGACGCCAGTCCGGAAACTTATTTTCGAGGCTGAGCTACCCTACGTTTTCTCACGCTCCTCGTAAATCATTGATCCTGTCAGGGTTACGTCGACGGGAGACTGAAGTTGGCTAGTCGAATGCTTGTTCAAATACTTTTTTACCGCAGCGTGCGAAAAGCTGTATTTGTTTCGTAGATCCGATCGATCATCGAAGGGATAACGAGTCTACGTACGCGTCGTTGTCTTTGTTGCGATCAGTTACCCGGTTGAACGTCAAAACTCCCTTATTCGAAAATGAATGACTTGTATATGTTGCTGGCTTGTTCATAAAACTCAGTCTTTTGTTAGTTTTTAACACTAGAACTACGGAACCAGTCAAAATGACCGGTTCATAATTTCTTATAGAAATTTTAGAAATTTACAACGAACTTTTGGGCATTTTCTATGACTTTTTGTAAGGAATATGTACAAAGAATTGTAACCCTTATTATAGATGCTTTTTCAGATACCTATAATTTTGATTTCTTCGATACAAATAAGTTTACTTTAATCGCCGGTGGTTCTAGTGTTAACACATAAGCGGGTGTTTTCTTGTCAAACTCTCATATAGCGGGCGATTTTTTGCAATTCGCGCGCAAAATTACTTTTGCGTAAAATAGCTATAATTTTTGAACTATGGATTATTTTTTAATAAAACTTTCGGTTTCTTCTTAAAAATTAATTTCTTTATTCGCTTTATAAAAATAAAGATACTTTCTCAAAAATCGAAAATTTAAACAATTCTTCGTCATCACATTCTATTCTATCGTGGTCCATTTTTAGGAATTTACTCTAAAGAAAGTCTATTTATTGTAAAAAAATCGCTTTGTCGCCAAAAAACCCACGATAATTCGTAGAAAACGAGTTTTGTCGTCTCTCGCGCTTTNTTCAATAGTTCACAGTGCTGATGTGTACAGTGTTCAATAATCAGTTCTTAGTTCTTAGTTCCTAGTTCGTTGATTCCCAATTCTCCTCAAGTTCAATTCTCATTCTAATTCACGCGTTCAATGTTCTTATCTCATTATTCACCAGTTCTCAAGTTCTCATTATGTTCAGTACCTCCTAATTGTAACAGTGACAGTTCTTAACACTTTACCAACGGGGAGCCTATTAATCGGCTTTTTGCAACCAATGCTCAGCGACCGGGAGCCTATTAATCGGCTTTTTACAGCCAACGTTTATCTACCGCTTGCCGTTTAATACTAACATTATGAAAATTAAAAACTTTATTCAATTTAATTAGCCTACAATAAGAGAAACGATATACCAAGCACTCACGAATTTCGATTTAAAAACAAATGTTTATGCGTCAGAGCGTCGAGGGTTGTATTCGCGACGATTGACTGACGCGGGTTCTGCCCTCAGAAATCGTATTCTGACTGGAACCCTTAATCTATGTTTAGTGGACTGTATTTTTGTGTGTTTGATGTTTGTATGTTTGATGTTTGTATGTTTGATGCTTGTGTGTTTGTCTCTGAATGACTGATTGTGACTGTTTCTTGTTTTTGACTGATGCTTCTTGCTGTCTAGATGTTGACTGATGTCTTGTGTTCTTGTTTGGTATGTNATAAAACGAATTTAGCCGTTTCCCGCTCGAGATATGTTAATAGATGTAAATTCAAAGCTCAATTTATTGTGATAAATTAGGTAATAATTGAAAGCTGTTATACAGTATAATAATTCTTTTCAATGCGTTGTAAACAATTTAGAAGGTAAATCCATTATCTGTACCTATAAATCTGATCGTCATCTCTAAAATTGTTTTTACGTATGCTGTACTAACTTTTTAGTGACTTTTATTAGGAACAATCGAAATATTAAAAAAATTTAATCAAATTTGTTAGTCATTGTGAAATTCATAAAAATAGTATTCGTTTAATTATTTGGTATAACAGTTTGGAATAATAGATACATATATTTGTTTTATAGCAACCGAAAGAATTATATAGTCGTAGGGTGTGTCAGGCTAGTATAACCTATAGATCACGAAGGAAATAATCTTCACGGGGCATGGCAAATATATTTTTTTCGTAGCGGAGTTTTTTCGGTGACTCTACGACTTTCAACCCTCCAATTTAATTCGAAGAGAAATTTGACAGTCACTTCTATCACGAGAAAAAACATCGAAAGGGAGGAAATTTGTGACAATATATCATTAAAATAGATAAAAATCTTTTTCGTTTAAAATTCTATGAAATTTATGTAAGGTTTTTTAATACTTCAGTTATATTTTTTTCTTTTTTTTTTAAATGGTAGGAATTCTGATTTTCATAAACTAAATGCAATTCTAAATTATTACATTTTTCTTTAGCAAAGAAATCCTTTTATATACTCTTTTAAAATTTATAAATAAGTATTTATAAATTATTGTTACATTGAACGTCGATATTACCGATATGTATATAATTTTTTGTTTTTAATTCTGAGGCTAGTATTAACACTGTTATTCTCCTCAAATCTATATGATCCGAAATTGAGTTAATTTTTACATAAACATTACGCTTTTAAACATTCTTTTACCAGATTTAGTGCACTTAATTTTTGCATTTACTTCTTTAATGTTGTATATTTTAAAAGTCAAGTCGATTTTAAAATTAAAACATGAATTTTTAAAGAAATACGAATGTGTAGTGTATATAAGTGAAGAGGACAACAGAGTTTTTATATAATAAATAATACATTTTATGGGTAACAATTAATAATAAATTCTATATGTCAAATGACCGAAAATATGACCGCAAGTATAGAAGAAAGTAGAAGCATAAAGAGTAACTAAAAAAAAAATTACTTACTTTAGAATTGACAATCAAGCACATTTCTTTCAGCTTCTTTAGAATACCGCGACGTGTTCGTTCTTGATTAATGTGCTCTAGTATCCAATCGATGATATCTAAACCAACAAAACACGAAGATACATAAAACATATAATTTATAAATAAAATTACACATATTAGTTTTTCAATATTTTCTTTCTCGCTAAATATTTATAACAAAAAAAAATATACATATTAGAGATAATTTAACAGAAATATGTGTCGAATGCAGTTAATAAAACTGCATTTCTTTCTCGTTTTTTCATCTTTAATAACTATGCATAGAGAATTAAGCGATCGTTTCAAGGCTATGAATATCGATGTTATTTATATTGAATCAATATTATCCATGAATTGATTCGGAAGAAGGGAAGGATAACTAGATCATCGCAGGGTACGTGATTCGGTTAGCTGATAAATGAAGACGTTGTTATCAATAATCTAATAGTATCGGCAATTTTCCCGCTAGCATCTATCAATTTTAGCATCGAGAATCATTTGGATTAAAATAATTCAAGTACAGTGTAACCTCGATAACTCGAACCTCAAAGGAAAGGAAAAAATCTTCGAGTTACTGAGACTTTCGCTTATCGAGTTTCCGAGCAAGAAAAATTCAGCAAACAAAAATTCGACTTATAGAGACTTTGTAGGACGGTTTCGACTTGTGATCATGTTAACACAACTGTTCGATTCTTTCAGAGCAAAATTTAAGTGTAGGACCGGCAAAATTGTACTTTTTCTCCTTTTTCTAAACTTCTGTTTCTAAACTCTTTTCTTCTTTTTATAAACTGCAATTTTAGGAAAATTAATGTATTTAATTTAAAAAATTACATTTAAGTATGCCTATTTCTATCAAAAAATTTAAAGTAATAAATATTTGAAAAAAAATATGAGATTCAAGGGGGATAAACCTTTATTAATATTTGTGCATAAAAATTGCTAAAAGTTCCTAAAAATTGTACCATTGAAAATTTATAGAATTTATTTGAAAAGTTGCAAACCAAACCAAATCATCATTTTAACCACTTCGGTGGTTCCAGTGTTAACACATTGACGACGGAACCTAATTTTTGTAAATCTTACTACGGAATAGAATTAGAATAAATTATTCCTTACATTATTTTAAGAATAATTTCGTATTCTAAAGATAGAGCATAATTTAAAGTTCGTATTAAGAAGATCATTTTTAATCCTTTGCACTCCGAGTCACGATCGATATTTTACTCCAACTGGTTCGTTTTTAACGCTTTCACTACGGTGCTCTCAGCATTGAAAGAGTTCTTGGTATACTAATCGATACAGTTTTTGTTGATATAACAAAAATATACATTACATCATATGTAAATGAAAATATAAATAATTATATGGTACAAGAAACGTCTACGCACGCTTTTATCAGATGATTACTTAATTTTTAAAAGCGTATATATACGCTCTTCGTAGCGAAAGGGTTAATAAGCTACTTCCAAAATCTGTATCGAGTTTCCCTTAATTTTTATACTTATATATTCACTAACATTGATAAAAATCGATGAAACTTATTTTTAATCGATAAGAATGTGTTTTATATCATGAAACTGAAAGGAACGGAGCAAAATGGAATGTCGAGTCCAGCTCGACATAGGAGTGCAAAGGNAAGCTACTTCCAAAATCTGTATCGAGTTTCCCTTAATTTTTATACTTATATATTCACTAACATTGATAAAAATCGATGAAACTTATTTTTAATCGATAAGAATGTGTTTTATATCATGAAACTGAAAGGAACGGAGCAAAATGGAATGTCGAGTCCAGCTCGACATAGGAGTGCAAAGGGTTAAAAGTAATTTTTCACACACCCGTCGTTCACTATTTATATCTTTTCAAGATATGAAATATAAAACACGAGAAATTTCGTCACCCGTCCGTAATGCGTTAACCCATTGTCTTACGATTTCTTCAATCTTCATACATATCAGCGATAGTTATTCACGTATTTGATACTCTGTCAAACGCAAAGTATCGAAATATTACACGTATTTTGTATTAGCTGATTTTCAACATTGTAAATTTAAATTACAGTTAAAGTTAAAATTGAACTTTATCATAAATATTGTGTGTTTTTATCGTATTTTATCCAGAATCGGTGGCATAAGTGTGACTCGTGGTTATAGGGCAAAGGGTTAATATTGCAATTTCAAATTATGTTCAAGTAATTAAATCTGATAAATTTTGGAATTTTAAAATTTTGAATGAACCAATGGTGAAAGTAGTATACAAAAAATTGTTTAATTCTAGAATTGATCATTTTAATAAATCCAGAATAATGGAATTAGTTAATCGTCGGTAACAGAATAAAATTTGACGCATTAACCTTTTGAGATCGAGAGAAGTTTGAATATATATATCTATCATTTGTAATGTAATTTCAAATTGTGTTCAAGTAATTAAATCTGATAAATTTTTGGAATTTTTAAATTTTGAATGAGGCAATGCTGAAAGTAATATCAGAAAATTGTTTAATTCTAGAATTTACCATTTTAATAAATCCGAAATAATGGAATTAGTTAATCGTCGGTAACAGTATAAAATTTGACGCATCGACACTTTGAGATCGAGAGAAGTTTGAATATATTGTCATTAACCCTTTGGCTTACGATTTCTTCAATCTTCATACATATTAGCAATAGTTAGTTATTCACGTCTTTGATACTCTGTCAAACGCAAAGTATCGAAATATTACACGTATTTTGTATTAACTGATTTTCAACATTGTAAATTTAAATTACAGTTAAAGTTAAAATTGAACTTTATCATAAATATTGTGTGTTTTTATCGTATTTTATCCAGAATCGGCGCCACGAGTGGTTATAGGGCAAAGGGTTAAGCTGATATTTTTTCGTACACCAAAACGTTGCGAAAGAGAAGAATCTTTTTCCCGAGAATCTATTTTATTCAATCGCCAACGGACTAGAAGTGGATGTAGTTAATCGTTTCCTCGGACAAATTGAAAAATATATAGGAAAGTTGTGCCTTAAAGAAGACTCGTAAGTCATAGGATTTAGCGAAAGGTACGGCGAACGGCGTACCTTGGGGATAGTTGTTAGTCTGATGTTCCATAAAGAGAGTGCGTAACTCGTCCTCTTGGGTTTCGGTCCAGAGGCTACGCGAAACTTTCTTGTTATCCGTTTCCGCGTTGTAACCCTCGACGACCTCGGTCGCGTCACGAGAGGTCTTCCAGAAGAGCAGCTCCATGTACGCTTTCCGGTTCTTCTGCGCGACTTCGATGAAACGGCGGAATATGAAGACTGCGAACTTTTGAAGATCCTGAAAAGAGGACTCGGTTTTCATGGCCCGAGACAAGCGCACTTCCGGCGACCATTAAATAGCATGCAAAAATGTAAAATCGACGATAAAGTTCCTCGAGTTAAAAGAAAGAAAAAAAGAAAAAAAAAAACAACGTTCGTAGGAGATTGTTGAAAAAATATAGGAAATTGATCGAGCAGCATAAAAATTTCAATTAGATGAAGAAAGGCTTGATATTGAATTTTTAAAGAAAAAAATAATATTCTGAATGAGAATAATAATATTTATAAAAGTGTAGGTAGAGAATGACTTGGTGTGCATGTGTGTGTGTGTGAGAGAGAGAGAGAGAGAGAGACCCCTGATAAAATCTAGGTCTTAAGTTTTCGATCGCACCAATACGATGGAACCTCGATTCGGCGTTTAGCCGGGAAATAATATAAAAGAGCCGAGGAAATATAGTTTTAGGTAGAATGAGAATTAGAGAATTAGAAATAGAGTTATAGTTAGAGAGATAGAGTTTAAGTCAGCCACTGTAAAAAGCATTTAAAATATACACTACTATTCCTACAACAGTTACTAAATTTTGGCGAGGAATTCGTATGATTTTTATATTTACGTAATTAGTTTTGCTACGGTGATTTATAACGTTTGAAATTGTTAAATGTTTAGAAGCGTGTAACAGTTATTGTTAACGTTTCGCAAACACTTTTTATTGTTGTGATGCTATTTAATAGCTATAATTAGTATGTGCACTAGCGCTCATAAGTATCCGGACACTGATAAATTTGTCAATCTGAACAATTTCTGTGATGATATATAAATGTTAGCGAAACATTTAAATTAACACTAGAACTACCGACTCAAAATGACTGGTTCATAATTTTTTATAGAAATTTTATAAATTTACAACGATGTATTTTTGGGGATTTTCTATGACTTTTTGTAAAAAATGTATACAACGAATTGTTATCCTTATTATAGATACTTTTTCAGATACTTATAATTTTTATTTCTTTGATACAAATAAGTCTACTTTAATCGCCGGTAGTTCTAGTGTTAATGACAATTTAATGGCTGAAAGTATTATTTACTACCTTCTTAAGGAATCGGCATATTGTAAATTGAAATTTTCGGTTAATAAAAATTTGCCAATGGTGTATTAAAGTGAAATACATTTTAATACATGTATTTAAATAATTATTTAAATAATCCAAATATAAAGAACTTTTTAAATAATAAAACAGTTCCATACGGTTTGACACTTATATAGACTTTAATGTCATTTTTATTACATGACAGATAATACATGTATTTAAATAATTATTTAAATAATCCAAATATAAAGAACTTTTCAAATAATAAAACAGTTCCATAAGGTTCGACACTTATAGACTTTAATGTCATTTTTATTGCATATTAGCTCACTAATTTATTCACAGTATTCAATTTTATCCTATTACAATATTCTACTCCAGATAGCTGTAACAATAACAATTAAATAACCATAAATAAAACCATAAATTACATTCTGTTAAAAGTAAGCAAGTGTCCGGATACCTTTGAGCGGTAGTGTATATGTCTAATAAATTTTGGATCATTTTTTATTTTGAAAATTATTATTAATTACGCAGGAAGAGAAGTTTAAAATTTTATATAGGTACATGATATTTCACTGAAAAGTACCTTAACGCGCATAATGAATTATGTTGCGAAACGAAATGGAAAATAAATAGAATTATAAATAATTACCTTGTGACGAGGATATTTAGACTCGAGGATTCTTTGAAAGACACGAAACATCGACGCTTGGAACATCATTCCCGGCATCTTGCAGTCCCATGCTATCCGATGAAGCATTTTAATAATGTAATGATTTACTTCGTCACTGTTCTTGTCAAACTGTTGTAGTAGAATCAGCAGCGATTTTACAATCTTTACGTTGGCAAATCTTAAACAAAAAGTTACACGTAAAAATCAAAACGAACTTTTTTTCTTCTTATTACGCAAATATTAGGTTGGCCAATAAGTTCGTGCGGTTTTTAACGATAATTGTCTTCCCGCGCTTTGAAATGGAATTTATTTAAATTATTTAAATTCAGTTCAAATCTTGAAAACAAAAAGTGACTTTCCAGTTCTAATAGATAATACATTATCGAATAAAAATATTTCCTTTTATAAGAAAAAAAAATCGCTTTTCAGTTACATGTCAAAACCTGCACGAACTTTTTGGTTAACCTAATACAACTAAGTATTAATACTTTACCGATTAACAAAGTCAGAAAATTTGAAATTAGTCTCTGCGACAACAGAACGTGGTTCCGCGTCTTCTTCTTCATCATCGTCGTCATCTTCCTCTGAAACAGTACGTTTTACACGGTGTGATTTAATTCCATAATTTTAATGGAAACGTAATATTGTTCAATATACTATATCATTGCGTATCTTATCGCTCAGAAAGATAGACGCCGTTGTATAATTCGCATCCGCAACGGTGAACAGACTTGGGCGGTTAATTGCCGACACTCGTCCGCAAAGGGTTAAATTAGATAACTTAAATACATAAAAGCACAAAAAATCGTTATAGCGAGACAATATACCATCTATGCTATTGGCACGTTTTTTGGCAAAAACCTTCTTAGCGAAAGGGTTAAAATATACTCCGTTCTTTAACAATATTCGTACAACGCGTTTCACGCTGAAACATATTATTCTTCGGCGCATCCATATAATCTCCGTCATGCTGCAACTTTTGAAATGTACACACACATGCTGTAAATACAGTGTACGCGTGTTTGGATAAAATATCAAAATTATGTTGAACATTAAAAAAAAAATTAAACATGAAAAAAAATATTGTTTTGTATATAAACAACAGTGGAACTGTGCGACGGACAGTGTCGCATTACGCTAATAGCTCGCATCTCGCAATGACGTGCGTGTGCTTGCGCGCGTAGCAACATTTTTATTATCTTTTGTACAAAATAAGATAATTTTATAGAATTGTTGGTGATAAAGTTAAATATTACAAGCAAATATAAATTAATTAATAAATATATGTATGTGTACAGAAAAATTGAGGGTGCTACAGTTCCGCTGTGCCAATGCACGAGCCGCCTCTGCTATACAGTAACTTTGTATTATATTATTGCTTTAATTTGAAAATATAGTTTATAATCTAGTTATCGGACCATTTACCTGTATTTTCTGTTAGCTCACTTTTAACCCTTTGCACTCGACTGGCACCGCTATGGCGATATGCACAATTTTCTTCAAAGATTTGTTGACTCCCACAGTTTGCGTGGAGTCGAATATTTAGCATCAAGATGCCAACACGTTTTATGTTAAGGACAACGGACTGACACAAGTTTATGATACGGACACGCCAGCTGCTATTTTTGAGGACTTGTTAATTTTACCGTTTTTTGCATGCTAGTAATTTAATTACCAGGAGAACCGTCGAAACCTTAGTTACTACCTGAGCCTTCGGCCTCTCCGCTCAATAGCAATTGACGTATCATAATCTTTACCCCTCGGACTACGGACTTGACGCACACGTGGCCGCCACCTTTTGACTTTACCGGATTTACCAAAATCTTTCCACCACCCTAGGACTACTTGTAGAAAACGCCCCAACGACAGAAACGGACACAGATTGGACAAGACAATTTTCCCACTACAAGAATTAGCTTCAAGGACACACCCCTGGACGGGCAGAATTTAGATATAAGGATAGGATACCTTCGGACATCATTCATTATCATTATTATTACTATTATACTTGGACCAGGACATTAAGAGTGGCGTTACTACGTTACTTTTGGACATTTGATTATTACATTCGGACATAGGACATTAAGAACGTTATTACATTTGGACTCTCATTTTGGACATTAGACAGTGATCTCTGCTAAGTTGTGTTGTATACCTAAATATATTTAATAAAGTATTGTTATTGTTTTGGCAAATTGTTTTTTGCTACATATACGGCTCCACGAACTCTGTGGGAGCCAAACATTTTATGATAATAAATATAGTTGATATTGTAGTGTCGTAGTTTTAAGAACTGCTAGTTTATGGAAGGCCATAAATGCGTAACGGGACAGGGACCGGACTCAACGGACGATGGGTCGAGGCATAGGGAGTTGGACTGAACGTAGAGCAGGGTTGAACGAAGAGAGTTGGAGAAAGCGTAGAAGAGTGTTGATCAGAGGGTTGAACGGAACGTGGGAGTGTGTTGAACGAGGAGAGTTGAGTTGAAAAGAGTTGAACGTAGTGTGAAACAGTGTTGCACCGAGAGTAGAACAGAGTGTTGAGAGAACGTCGAATGAGAGTGTTGCGTGATTAAGGAATTATTGGAAGATTGATAGTCTATTATTGCGCGTCATAGTCGCTCACCTATACTTAATTCTTAATAATTAAATGTTTATAAACTATATTTAAATAAAAAACTCTATAATATATTGAATTCCGTTCGTACAAGTTCAGTTCAATAGTTCACAGTGCTGATGTGTACAGTGTTCAATAATCAGTTCTTAGTTCTTAGTTCCTAGTTCGTTGATTCCCAATTCTCCTCAAGTTCAATTCTCATTCTAATTCACGCGTTCAATGTTCTTATCTCATTATTCACCAGTTCTCAAGTTCTCATTATGTTCAGTACCTCCTAATTGTAACAGTGACAGTTCTTAACACTTTACCAACGGGGAGCCTATTAATCGGCTTTTTGCAACCAATGCTCAGCGACCGGGAGCCTATTAATCGGCTTTTTACAGCCAACGTTTATCTACCGCTTGCCGTTTAATACTAACATTATGAAAATTAAAAACTTTATTCAATTTAATTAGCCTACAATAAGAGAAACGATATACCAAGCACTCACGAATTTCGATTTAAAAACAAATGTTTATGCGTCAGAGCGTCGAGGGTTGTATTCGCGACGATTGACTGACGCGGGTTCTGCCCTCAGAAATCGTATTCTGACTGGAACCCTTAATCTATGTTTAGTGGACTGTATTTTTGTGTGTTTGATGTTTGTATGTTTGATGTTTGTATGTTTGATGCTTGTGTGTTTGTCTCTGAATGACTGATTGTGACTGTTTCTTGTTTTTGACTGATGCTTCTTGCTGTCTAGATGTTGACTGATGTCTTGTGTTCTTGTTTGGTATGTCTAAAATTTCGTGTCTGTTGTGATTGGTTTGGTGTGTCTGGAGTGGGTGAATTCTGGGTCTATTGGATGATTTTTGTGTTATGGGTGTGTCTAGTGTAGCGAGGGTGGGAAAGATGTGAAGTAGTGGGAAAGGTTAGTGGGAAAATGTATAACTGTTTTTGTCTATTGTTTTGTCCGCTAACGGCGTCCTGGTCCCTTGGCTTGGGTCAGGCGCGTCTGGTGTCCAAGTGGGACGTTTTTTCCCGCCGATTGCTTGTAAAGTACTTCGCCTTTTTACGGAACTGATTTTTTATGGCGAAACGGCAATTTACGACTTAACAATAAAGTTGCAAGAATAAGAGCTTATATTTCCGTACGATAGCCAAAACTGAGCCGGTGTTATAGATGTATCCGCGCTCGAATCAACCGGTCGGTAAAGTGTTAAGTACTAGACACCCTCGTTAGGCGTGTCGTCGCCAAGAGGGTGGAAGGCATGCTATGCCTGATAGTCAAAAATTCTGGTGTCAAGAGAGGTGGTCAATGTCACGCCCTCAGAGTTCATGCGTCAGTCCTAAGTCAGGTAGGTTCAGAACGGTGTCAGAAGGTAGCAGCTGAAGTACACATGCGTCAGTTCTTGGTGAAGATTAGGATACGGCACTTTGCTATTGAGCAGAAAGCTACGAACATCGAAATATTCGCCAGTTTCTGGGTTGTAAATTAATAACATGCCAGATGTGACAATGACCATTCTCAAAAATAGCTAGGGTTCGTCCGTATCATAAATTAAGTCGGTAACTGTCCTTAACAGATTGAGTTTTAAATTAAATTCTGTATCTTCCTCAATTCGAACATTTCTTTCGTTTTAAAATAAAGTAAATTAACCAAATGAATAAAAAATGGTAAACATTTACAATTTTCTTTTTCTCTTTCCAAAAGAACACTAAGTTTTCACCGTAGTCCTTTGAAGCTTAACCGTTTTAGTGCCACCGGTCATATAAAAAATCAAGTCGAAAAGTGCCAAGCGGCGCGATCGCCCTTTTCGTATTTCAGAAACAAATAAAAATATATCAAATCAAAATTGATTGTGCACATGGCTTTCCTTCATTTCTGTATTAAAAAATAGTCGCTGCGAAGATTGCCGGAGCAAAAAGTTCAGTTTCGTAAAATTTTTTCAAACAATAATGCTAGTGACGTATTGCTATAAATCGATGCAGTGGCACTTTTAGACTTCCATCTGAGCAGCGCGATCGCGTTTCTTGGCACTCAAACGGTTAAAAAAAGTTCACGAGTGCAAAGGATTAAAACACTTTTAACACACATTTTTTGTGCGTTTCAAACGCGTCTTTTTATAGTACATATTTCCTATAAAAGAATTTTATTTTTTTACTTCAGGAGCAAACGGTGCATCCGGATCTCATCGAGGGCACGTTTCTTTGCGATACCTCGCAAAATCAGTAAAACCGTCAAAAATAGCCCGCACACAATATGTTAACCCTTTGATTGTTAACCCTTTGCTACGAACGCATATATGCGTTCAGCGAATGCTATCGGTGTGGGCCATGGGCGCATATATGCGTTTGACGATCAAAGTGTTCAGATTAAACGGGTAATTTACGACTTGGAAGAAGAAAATTCGTTGCGCGTGCAAAAAATAAAAAAAAGGAGCGATACACGATTGAATGTTAAAAGTGCAACTTATAATTAATTGCACGTTGGATAATTGATCGAACAGGAATAAAATACGCGATACGCGTCAAAGTATTCCGTCAACGCAGCGCGTTTAACACTATAACCACCGACGATTAAAGTATACATATTTGTACAAAAAAAAAACGACAATAGTAAATATTTGAAAAAATACATAACGCAAGAAAAACAAACCTTTAACCGTATATTTTATGAAAAATCACTGAAAATATTAAAAATTGCACGGTTAGAAAATAAAATTTGTATGTGAAATTAGGAACCAGTCATTTAATTGCTTTGGTAGTTTTAGTGTTAAACTTAGAGCGCTCCGCAGTCAAAGAGTAAAGAAAATAGACGGAGTGACAAAACGATAGCAAAAAAAAAAGAAAAAAAAAATACGAAAAGCAGATATATTTTAGAGGTGGGGGTTCGTTGGGCATCCACGTGTGCACCAACCGGGTTAAAGGTGGTGCTATGCAACATGTCCTTTATTATATCCTACCTGGCACATCATTAAGAAGGTTCTCCACATTTTCCCTCTCGTGTGTTTCGCTTTGTGTAACGGGATCCTCCTCGACCACTGAAACAAAAAAAGAATAACATTTATTTCTTTTTTGTAGCTTCAAAAATATAAAACAACAATATTCAAGCTAGAAATAATGATTCAGTGTCAAATCGAAAGATTGGAACTAATATTAACGCGTTGTTTACTGCTCGGGGAGATCTCCCATTTTCTATAGCATTATTTGTAATAAACAATATTTCACTTCTGCACTTTCTATGAAATTTGTTTTCATAGAAAGTCATTAAAGTCAGAAATTCATTCTATGAAATTTGTTTTAATAGAAAGTCATCGGAGTCAGGAATTCATTCTATGAAATTTGTTTTCATAGAAAGTCATTAAAGTCAGAAATTCATTCTATGAAATTTGTTTTCATAGAAAGTCATCAGAGTTAGAAATTAATTCTATGAAATTTTATTCTGCAATAGTTTTAAAGAGGAACGATAAACTTTATTTTCAAGACTTTTTTAAATCGTTCTCATAAAGCAGAATTCGTTAAAAATCTTTTTATCTTTTTAAAAACACTTAAATGTAACTGATGCGGTTGGCAATGTGTTAAGATAAAATGTAGTTAAAGAAAGAAAGATTTCTTTAATGAAATATTAAGAGTAGAGTAGAGTAAGGGTAAATTAAAATTGAAAACAATTACTGTTTCTTTATAATGAAGTCTGTAAGTTGTTGATTTTGATTTAACCGTTTTACAGAGCGACAAAATGGCGAAGAATTAAGAAACATTTATGTTAAGAGTATTTATTTTTATTATTGCAACGTTGTTTGCATTTCGATTGCCAGACACAAAATATATGTAATTAATAATTCATACGTAATAGATTTTATTAAGAATGTTAAGTATGATGAAATTTGAGATACGAAATTTACAGTATCACTCGAATCTTTCTTGTACTAAATTGTGAAAGGATTTAAGTTCGATCGAAAATAATTTCTGTACAAAAATTAAAAGATACATAAAAAAATTAGAAGCTTGATACAAATGTTTATAAAGATCATATATATAGCACAGTACGATTAAGATAAAATTAACGAATCGAATAAAACATAATGACGCGAGTTGCTGATGTTTGACAATAGAAATAAGAAATGAAAATGTCATCGAGGAAAAAAAAAAAATTTTTTTAATGGATTATTAAAAGCAAAATAGAATAAAGCTAAATCATAATTCAGACTATTCGCTGTTTCCTTTTATAATGAAGTTTATAAGCTGTTGATCTCATTTTAAAATTCGCATAAAACCTAAAAAAAAAAAAAAAATCGACGAACAGAATAAAACTAATGAAACACAAATTTCTATCTTGATCCCATTTCTTTGTCTATTTTCTATAAAAATATGCATTTGCATAACATTCCAAAATTTACCAATACACCAATTTAACGTACCTATTGACGCGACTTAAAATAAAAAAAAAACTGTTCTTTTTCTCTTACTTAACACTAGAACTACCAACGATTAAGGTACACCTATTTCGACCAAAGAATTCAAATTAGTAACTATTTGAGAAACATATAAAATGCAAGGGAAATAAATCTATTCATATTCGTACATAAAAATTGCCAAAAATTCCTAAAAATGTATCATTGAAAACTTATAGAATTTATCTGAAAAATTGCAAACCAAATCAAATCATCATTTTGACCACTTCGGTAGTGTTAAACATTTTCGTTAAAACTTTAAACAAACAAAACATGAAACGTTTCGAAACAAACGCACGCGTACATCATGCCAACCTACAGTGCCTGCAGTGTATCGTAAAAATACACCAACGATAGGTACAAAACTTCCAATCGCCCGACACCATTCCTTCGGCGAGGGAGCACGAAAATTCCCGCAAACAATTGCAAGCTTTCCCGGAATACAGACCGACCACGTAGGGACGCTGGCAGTCTATTGAATTCGACTAGAGAAGAATCGATGGATGTCGACTGTCGCTTTTCGGACGCGTTCGAGGTTCGACAAAATCGTGCATCGTTGCTCGGGCTCCGGAAGTGGCGATTCCTGGATCGTTTGTTAAAATTCATCGCTGAAAAATCGGGCCACCAGAGGTGAACAAAAGAGAGGTCGCGGTTGGATTAATTTACGCGAAAAATTCCTGAAAACGGCCTCACAAGCCGAAAACGAAACAACCGTTCGCACGTACACGTGGCAACACGAAATCCTATCGAATCCGATCCCGTAGGTTTCTGGTTGCCTTGTTTTTTTCTCTACCACTGTGGACGACCCCCGACCAGCGAATTAAGCGGCCGTGGAAAGACGATTACATTTTCGACGAGCCTGGCGAGGCGAGGCCAGACGAGCCGAGTCCAGGCTCTGATGGTCAGGGAAAAATTGCACCCGACGAAACCGACGATTGGATCGGCACAAAGCTTCGTTACGCGGCAAATTTTCTAAGGCTTCGCGGCCGTGTCTCCTTTTTCGTTTCATGAAATACGCGCTCGCGTCTCTGCGACGTTTCGTCTGGCCTTTCCAAAGTGTTTGTTAGAGCTATCCTCTCGAGTCACGACTGAGGCTCGAGTATTAGTAGTCTCTGGCCATCGAATTAGGACCGCTACAGATTTTCAGTATCTTTCAGGTTTTCCGTAAAATTAAAAGGCCTGTTCAAATTGTAATGATATAGTTTATTAACTATTAACGTAATACAGTACTACGGTACATAATATTATTAACCCTTAACGCTCCGACTTTTAATTGTAGTTATCGACCGGCAACTCCAACTTAACTCAACTATAACTGTTTTCTAAGATAACAGATACATTATTATAGACGCGAAATTCAAAATTGTCATTGTCAGTATCTATATTTTCCTCGCCAAAAGAATTCAGTTTTCTTCTCGACATAATTCAAAAATAAAGGGGTCAGCAATAAAACAGATTTAGATCTGACTGTCTTTACTGATCGCTTGCACGTGACTGAGAAGTACTATTTTTTGATTCGTAACAATTACCAATTACAACGCAACAATATACTTGAAATAAAGCGCCACACATCGGTGGTGCCTGAGAGGCACACTTGGAGTAGAACGCTGCACGTCGGTGGTGCCTGGGAGGCACACTTGGAGCGTTAAGGGTTAACACATGTTAACACATTGCGTACGGCGCTCTAGAAACACTTTATACGATGCATATATTCACTTTTTTATTTCGCATTTGGTAGCAGATATTCGCATAAAGTATTCTTAAATATTACTACATATTTTTTATTTTTTATATTTTTTATTACTTTTATACATTTTTAAAAATTTTAATTATTTATTTTACAAGTTTGAATAATCCTTTGAATAATCTTTTTTTTTCGCTAACCATTTGTTAAGGGAATACGCAAAACTTCGTTGCCCTGGTAACGTAACAAGAAAGTCTATTTTTAGTTCCTTAAATTGTCGATTGAGACGAAGAAACCTGAAAACGAGATAAATCGTCTTCCGGCCAGAACGTTCGAATTGCTAAAGACGAGATATCTCATCTTCCGTACGCAATACGTGTTAATATTTTGTATTTCCACCCTTTGGTTTGATGACAGCTTGTATCCTTTCCGGCATGTTCTGTATACATTGCTCGATCGTATGCTTTATATCTTCATTATTTTCCCAAATATCTGTAATTTTTGTTCTCAACTCAGATAACGTGGTACTTGGAGAGTTGTAAACTAGTCTTTCACGACTAGTTGTATTAATAAGTACAAGTTGTATTAATAAATATAAGTATTAATAAGTATTAATATTGTGACGCATTTTTAAGGATTTTCTATAATTTTTTGCAAAAAATAGACACAAAGAATTTATTATCCGTATAAATACATAAATACAGTATATATGTATAGTATATAAATATTACCCTTATTATAAGAATTTTTTTAAATATTCATCATCTTGATTTCTTTGCCACAGATAAATCTATTTTAGTCGTCGGTAGTTCTAGTGTTAAAGAATAATATCCAGTGATTAATAATTTAATTCGGCGCTCGTCACCGTGGGTCACATCGTGCATGCCGGATATATCCGGCGTTCGTCACCGCGGGTTATCGTGTGGATGCCGGATATATCCGGCGTTAGGAGCGAAAGNATGTGTTAATATTTTGTATTTCCACCCTTTGGTTTGATGACAGCTTGTATCCTTTCCGGCATGTTCTGTATACATTGCTCGATCGTATGCTTTATATCTTCATTATTTTCCCAAATATCTGTAATTTTTGTTCTCAACTCAGATAACGTGGTACTTGGAGAGTTGTAAACTAGTCTTTCACGACTAGTTGTATTAATAAGTACAAGTTGTATTAATAAATATAAGTATTAATAAGTATTAATATTGTGACGCATTTTTAAGGATTTTCTATAATTTTTTGCAAAAAATAGACACAAAGAATTTATTATCCGTATAAATACATAAATACAGTATATATGTATAGTATATAAATATTACCCTTATTATAAGAATTTTTTTAAATATTCATCATCTTGATTTCTTTGCCACAGATAAATCTATTTTAGTCGTCGGTAGTTCTAGTGTTAAAGAATAATATCCAGTGATTAATAATTTAATTCGGCGCTCGTCACCGTGGGTCACATCGTGCATGCCGGATATATCCGGCGTTCGTCACCGCGGGTTATCGTGTGGATGCCGGATATATCCGGCGTTAGGAGCGAAAGGGTTAATGCAGTATTGCAAGTGCAGCAGATTGGGTGGGATGGTTCTGTTATTCGGAGGGTATGAGTAGGTTGATTTAGTGTGGCCGATTCTGATACGGAATAATGCAACTTGTTGAGGTCTCGTAAGATCGTGGACGAAGTTTGATGAATTATTAGAGAAAAACATCCATCACGGAGTATTTCTTAACACATTGAAGACCAGCGACTTTTTTGAAAATCTTACTATGGGATCAAGTTACACTCGAATAAAATTTTTACTTGTATGCTTTTACGAAATATTTATACCTACGATAAATAGGGATCTTCGTTTTAATTTTCAGACGAAGCGGTCGTTTTTGAACGCAACTTCTCATTTATAATTACTTTTCACTGTTATGAATTGAAAGAAACGAAATACGAGATATCTCGCGATCGGTCCGCAATGTGTTAACACTAGGTTTACGGTCATTAATTGGATCATTTTGATGGGTACATTAAGACAGATTTTCCGTGATATCCTTAACCCTTTGCACTCCGAGCGTTTTTTTTACTCAAGAATGCAGCAACTCCGTGACATTTTTGCGTTGGAGCATCTGAAAAATGAACTTCTGTTTTACTAAAAAAAAAGATCTGTTATAAATTTATGTTATTATAAATTTATTTACTTAATTAATGTAGTTTGTGATAAAAGAAATACAATTTGATATTTATATTTTGTAATATAAGAGCCGATAAGGGCTCTTGACGGAGTTAGTGCAATGAAAGCATATGGCGCAATAGCGGCGCCTACGGAGTGCAAAGGGTTAATTCACTTTGCTTTAAATCAATAAATTTTTATTAACCCCTTGGCTTACGATTTCTTCGATCTTCATACATATTAGCAATAGTTATTCACGTGTTTGACACCCTGTCAAACGCAAAGTATCGAAATATTACACGTATTTTGTATTCGTTAATTTTCAACATTGTAAATTTAAATTACAGTTAAAGCTAAAATTGAACTTTATCATAAATATTGTGTCTTTTTATTGAATTTTATCCAGAATCGGCGCTACGAGTGTGACTCGTGGTTATAGGGCAAAAGGTTAACAGAGATTTATTCAACATATTTTTCGTATATAAATTTTATTTCGAGTTTACAATTTCCGCTCGTATACTTGTTAAACTCAACACGAGATCTGAATTGTGTCAAATTGACGCGTTCCGTAAATCTAGTATTAATCTTCATAAATAAATGAATGAAATATTGACACCCGTCAGAAGAAATATCGAGAAGATGAAACTTGATGTTAGTTTCGGAAATAATTCAAAAATCAAGACGCAAAACGCTGGAAGAAAAATTGGAAGGGATTAAACGTGTACACTTGTATAAAGACTTTCAGAAAGAAGAATCGTGATGACGATATTATGACTGTTCGATTTGTCCGGTGTTCGTTCGGTTATTCGTATTGGTGTTAACTTAGGTTGAGAATACTTTGCTCCCACTTCTATCTAATAAATAAATAAAACGGAGTATCTTCTTAAATAAATTAGGAGTAGGATATACAGAGTAGGAAGTTCTAAATATAATTTATTAGGTACCTAATTTTATTTACTTTAGGTGATCTAATTGTTATGATTAGTTTGAAATTGTCACTAAGGGTAGACCGAGGCGAATTGGGTAATTTTCTTTTGATAGTGAAAAAATGGTAGTAATTTAGAAAGTTAGTTGTTTATTATAAATTCGTAATTAATACCTATTTCATTTGAATATTAATAATAACAAATCTTTTTAATTTGTAAATCTTTCTTTCGACTGAATTCTTGTTTGTGTCCGATTCACCCTGTAATCTGATTCGCCTCGGTCTATCCTATTTAGAGTTTAAATAATATTGGCTTTAAAATGTACTCAAAATAAAATTTTTATTTGAAAATTATTGTTCTGTTTTTATCAATGTATGACGATTTTAAATTTGCTACAAATTAGTTAAAAGCTGCATAGATTATTTAAAATTTGCAACAAATTATTTAAAATCTGCCATAAATTATTTAAAATCTGCTACAAATTATTTAAAATTCGTTAATGTACAGTGGCTGGAAAGGTCAGGACAAAAGTTATACTACGTGTTAATGAGATCAAAAAAGGTAAACAAAAATTACATGCAGTTATGTACGAAAATGTATTACTGAAACAAAAAAGTTTTATTGAAACGAAAAAAAAAAAAAAGAAATTTATGACAAAATGGTATAATATTTATATATGTTTTGATGCGTTTAAGCCTAAAATTATCAAAGCAATCAAAATGTCAGTTCCTAGTTTGTCACAAAAAGAATTTATATTACTGACCGATTTATTACCGATTTATATTACTTTTCGTAATTTTTTGTACTAAATATGAATAACGGTTCATTTTCCATTGATTGTATATTTTTAGAAATATTAAAGTATCATTTTGATTTCTTTGCTACAAATAGGTATCCTTTAGTCGTCGGTAGTTCTAGTGTTGACGATACACAAGTTTCCTACCCGGAGATAAGAATATATTACAACTAAACATCCTTTAAAAGTAATCGAGCGAAGTATTTTAAATTATTGCGTAAAGTTCTGTGTTGCTCTAGCCAAAGAAAACTTTGTCTCCAGTCCAAAGAATTCAGTTTACCCAAGTGACGTCGACGACGATGCTATTTCAACCTAAAGTTTTAATTGTTCCTTTCCGCGGTCTTTTGAACTTGCTACAGTGGTTCGAAATAAAATAAAACGTCCAGGTAGTCGTGACGTTTTCATCTTAAATTAAAAAAATTTCTCCTTGGTAGAAACAACTAGGAAAGTCTCGTCCGCAATAGCAACGGTTCGTCGAGATATTAAACAGGGCAATGTATAGTTGAAGGGTGTTGGTATATTCTGTTTTGCTTTGCTGAGTTTATAGTTCGTTCGTAAAAAAAAGTGATATAACTCAAAACTATTTTAAGTTAGTTATTGATGTATGAAAATATATTTAGGGCAATATATAGCCAAATGATAGATATTTCGTTTCACTTTAGATATCGAATTTATAGTTCGTTCAAAAAAAAAAAAAAAAATGACATAACTCAAAAGCTTGTATTTTAATGAAAATTAATTTTTTTTGAATAATATATATATATTATTAATAATATTTTGTATGAAAATATTATACATATTTGTCATAGTATTTTATATGAAAATACATCTAGGGCAATATATAGCTAAATGATAGATATTTTGTTTTACTTTAGATATCGAATTTATAGTTCGTTAAAAACAAAAGTGACATGACTAAAAAATTGCAATTTTAAGTTATTTACGAATTCATGAAAATATAAAAATTATATTTGTATAAGTGGCTCTAAAATAGAGTTTTTAAAACACGATCAAACGAATGAAGTACAAATATTGAGATTGTGCGCATACATCAAATATGCAAAAAATAATAAATCTATGGAAGGTTCATGGGAAAATGGGGGAACGTCAATTTTAACGAATTTTGAGTTTGATATTTATCTACATGGTTCGATGTGTGCTCTACATCACTGGTTATGTCGCACTGCGACATTGCGGCATTGCAAATTTTCTAATTGTAAGTTTTGCAGTAGGTAATTATAAGAAATTGTTGCATATGACGAAAAGATAGAGAACGTCAAAGAAAAACAGTGGAAGAATGGGAAATATTAAGGTTGTAAGTAAAATTTGAAAATAATGCAGAAAAAAATTATGTTTTATTTTTATCCAGCGTGAACCGATAAAAATTACCATCTTGAATATGTTCGAAACTATGTAAACTCACTTACTATTGCACAGTTAAGTCCATAATTAAAAATTGCACAACTTCTATTTTTTTTTTTTTATTTTACTAAATTACATTTACAACTAGCTTTATTGAGCTAACCAGCAAATTTGATGGAATGAACGGCTTGCATGCGGTAAACGCTCAGTAATGATTGCCGCTAACTTCTATTTGAACAATTTTTTTTGAAGTGAACAGTTTCCGAAATATTGAAGAAAATATATTTTTCATCCCTAATTTTTAAGGTTGTTTTCACCCTATAAATATGAATGATTGCAAATAAAAAGAAATACCTATCAAATCTTTTTTTAAACACTATATTCTATACTAATTTCATTAAAACCAACGTGTTATACTTAAGTGATGTCCCTTGTTAGTTTATTGCCCTTGGTATAAAGAAGTTTCCCTTAACCCCTTGCAGTACTATTTAGCCAGGCAAAATCTGGGACAAAGGTGTAGCTGTCGACGCTCGTCAAACGCTATTACCAAGATTGTTTAGATCTTAGCTCTTATTTTGATTAGCCGTTTTCTATAAATTTGACACCATGAGTCTCACGGGCAATATTTATCTTCGACCCAAAATTGTGAGTACGAGTCTCACGCACAATATTTATGTTCGATTCGAAACTATGACCACGAGTATTGTCAGACTAGACAATAAACTACATATTCCCGATGTGGGACAAAGAAAACAGGATTGTATAGTTTGTTCCAACAGGAAAATACCTGGTGGCAGGCGTCAAACCACTTATTATTGTCAAACGTGCACTAATCTGCCTGCAATGCATATTGGGAAATGTTTCAAAACTTACCATACTGTAAAAAATAATAAGAAATAAAATATTGATTTTTTTACACATATACATTTCTCGATTTCAACCAATTCATATAAGTCCAATATCATCGTAATAAGTTACTTAGTTCCAAAGCTATACAAAATAATACGAGAGTTTGAAAATGTCCGTTTCTGTCATAAAGTGGCGCGGTGTAGCTGGTAGCCAACGTCGAGAATGGCGCGGAGTGCAAAGGGTTAATATACTTCCTCAGAAATGCATGTTTAACGAAAAATTTCGGCGTACCCAGTGGACGTCGCGAGTGAATTCGTACCGTACGGTACGGCCAGTTCGTGCCAAAGTCTGCCGTAGTCAAAGGGTTAATAGAACTCGTTGACGAATTATAAGGTATTATTTTTTGAGATTGATACTGTCAGTCAAGGGGTTAAGAGGGGAAAGCGGCCTGCTTCAGCCGTTTGCTTATCGTGATTTTCTAATACATTACACTCTTTACAAGTCTAAAATATTTAAAAATTAAAAAAAAAAAACAATTTTTTAAAGGATACGAATATGCAGTGCGAAGAGAACAGGAGAGTTAAAATAAATCTTAAACGAGTAAATAACTAACTGTTTCCATCATAAGTATGAGAAATTCTAGGCACTCTGTAATACGACAATTCAGTAAATAATCGCGGAAAATTATAAATTTCTGAAAAATTAGTCTCGTTTCGGTGCCAACGCGTTATTTATTTCCTTACAACCGTACAAAGCATTAATGTCGTTTGTTTGGCTATTTGCGAGCGAAGAATTTAATAATGTCTCGTCTCTTTCGCATTCCGCTTGGCAGGAACCTCTGAGTTCGCAAATTAACGACGAAAAACGACAAGCTGAAAAATATCTTCGGATCGATAAGACGCGATTCGATCGTACGTATACTCGTAAAATGTGATTTCTATTACAAGAACGTTTGCTCGTTCGGATTAGCCGAGACTGTGTAAGCTCGATTTTATCGAGAGCCACCATTTATGTAAACATTATACCGTGAAGTCGATCTAGAGAGTCAATATCTTGAAATATTTATCGCCTCGATTCGTAGTTAACTGTCGAACGCATACATCAGCCACGGAATCGGATTAAAGCTTTATTGAATAGGGAACGCTGTGTCGATTATTCATTTCTGATTGCGAATTGTTCCGAATTTTAATCGTTTTTATAAAGGAGCTATAAGTATGTCAAGCGTTTCTCGATTTTCAGTTGATAAATGTTATTGAACGTGTACGATTATTGGTGATTGACGATCACTTTACGTCTGGTATTATGAACATTAAACGGTCCTAGCCGACACTTATCCATGTTTTATATTCGCGTAAATAGTATTTTAACTTTCGAGTATGTTTCTTATTTAATTGGGATTTAAATATTGTAAATTATTACATGGGAATGTGTGTGTAGAAAAATAATGGATAAATAGAAATAATTATAAACTGGTAAAAAGTAATAATTGACACGTTCCGTGCTAGTCTGATTTTTGGACACTTTCCGTTCAGGCCAGACGTTTTACGATTAAATAATTTTGCTTCTATCGTATGCTTTACAATCTGTACAATAATACAAAGACTATAATTACCAAGAAAAGAATGTACAGTTCTTACAAAGTTCTTCGTTTTACGATAAAAATTCCTAATGGCTTGAACGGAAAGCTCAGCGTGGGGCGTACGCGGTTGATGTGGCACGGAACGTGTTAATAATGTAAACTGGAAGAACATTGGCAGGTTTTTGTAACATTTTGATATATAAAATAATAATTAAAATAGTTAGTGCTTTAAATATCCTATTATAACATTTCATTTCTGTGTTATTTTATTCTAAGTATGAAAATGCATAAAATTTTTATTGCTTTTCTTCTTTAACACTAGAACTGCCGACGATTAAAATAGACTTGTTTGTACCAAAGAAATCAAAATGATAAGTATTTGAAAAAACACTTATATTAGGGGTAGCAATTCTTTGTGCATATTTTGTACAAAAAATTATAGAAAATCGCTAAAAATGCGCTACCGTCAATTTATAAAATTTCTATGAAGAATTATGAACCGGTCACTCTGACTGGTACGGTAGTTCTANTGAAAAAACACTTATATTAGGGGTAGCAATTCTTTGTGCATATTTTGTACAAAAAATTATAGAAAATCGCTAAAAATGCGCTACCGTCAATTTATAAAATTTCTATGAAGAATTATGAACCGGTCACTCTGACTGGTACGGTAGTTCTAGTGTTAATAATGTTAACAGGTTGAGTGCCATGAGGGTCACCGGTAACCGGCACTCGACTTGGCTACAGCGCCATGAGGGCCACCGGTGACCGGCGATGCGACCAATAGTAAAATACATAATTTGAGTAAATATCGATACTGATAAATTTTCAACTGATACCACTTTACTATAATGGTTTGAAGAAATTAATGCCGCACAGGACATGCAAAAATAATTTTATCAGTACAAGGAAAATGTAGATATTATTTTGTTCAACATAATGTACATCGCATAATAAGAAATTCATGTTGGCGCCATGGGCAAACTACCTAAAATGCGCGTGGCACTCAACCTGTTAATTAACTGTTAATGTTATTTTTCAACAAGAATAAAATTGACACGTCACTAAGTAGCATTAATAGCCAAAATTCTATTAACTTAGAGTTATTGTTAGAATGCACAATGCACATAGAATGAAGAGTGCATGTAATCACCGCATTCAACGGTGGAAGATCGCTCTCCGTTTTTGAAGTTAATCCTTGTTAAATAGAAAAATGTCATTAAATATGTGTAGTGTCGTAGTTTTAAGAACTCGTAGTTTATGGAAGGCACTAAAGGCGCAACGGGACAGGGACCGGACCCAACGGACGGACGATGAGTCGAGGCGTAAGGAGAGTTGGACTGAACGTAGAGCAGGGTTGAACGGAGAGAGTTGGAGAAAGCGTAGAACAGTGTTGATCAGATAGAGTTGAACGGAACGTGGGAGTGTGTTGAGCGAGAGAGTTGAGTTGAACGTAGAGCAGAGTAGAAAAGAGTTGAAGGTAGTGTGGAAGAGTGTTGAACCGAGAGTAGAACAGAGTGTTGAGAGAGCGTCGAATGAGAGTGTTGCGTGATTAAGGGATTAGTGTAAGATTGATAGTCTATTATTGCGCGTCATAGTCACTCACCTATACTTAATTCTTAATAATTAAATATTTATAAACTATATTTAAATGAAAAACTCTATATATGTAATTTCGTATTTGTACCTAATACGTACCGTTGGTACAAAATATTTTCAGTGTCATTTGTTTATTGTATTTGCGTATCAATGATTTAAATCAAAGATTTAAACTTTCTGTTTGTAAATAATATTCGTGTCAATAACAAATACGGATCGTAAAATTAACATATTGATTTTATGATATATGTATCGGATATCACGTGACATTTCTGATCGTGGCTTAAGGATAATAAATAAAGATGGAATTTATTAAAACTAACTGAAACGGAATCCAATTAGATGGGATTTATTAATCGGAGTCACAAGTAACAACGTAGCTACGTTTTCTGTAGTGTTTACCGTTTAACGTAACGGGAGCCAAGTGATATTAATCATAGTATAACCATTTGTAATTATTATTGCAAATGGGTACAAATAATAAAGAGAATCTATTAAAAAAAAAAATTAATGGAAGTAATCAAGCGAAGATCGTACGCGTGATATTGAAAGATTAACAAAGCTGATATTTTTTTTATTAATGTTAATTAGAAAAACTTTATTATTTTACTATCTTAATTTTATAAAAATAGTAATAGAGAAGTTTAACAAAAATTAGCACTAATCTATTTATAAAATGATATTTAGAATTAAATTGTTTTAAAAATAGTTTAACTAACCCTTTAAAGCTTGAACTATTAACCCACCAGAACAAAAATTTCGATTGTTAATGTCAAAAAAAATTACAGTTGATTGCAGTTTCTCGATTTGATTTGAGAATTTTTGAATTGGTAAAATCAATTTAATATTCGTAAATAAAATAAAGTTTTAAAAATCAATATACTAATTTTACGATCCGTATTTTGTTAGAGAATTTTTGAATTGATAAAATCAATTTAACTTCCGCAAATAAAGTTTTAAAAATATAAATACAAAAAATTGAATTGGATTTTACATTATTGCGAAAACAAATTCAATATAAAAAATATAAATTTATTTCCTAATGAACTCTCTCTCTCTCTCTCTCTCTCTCTCTCTCTCTCTCTCTTTCTCTGGTAATGTAATTACAATTTCTTTGCATATATTTTCTAAATGGTATTTAAAAATCACAAAACAGTAGATAATTGTAGGAGAAAAAAAGACAGTTCGTCAAAACTATTCAAACAAAAAGATTAAATTACGCATATTGATACAGAAATGCATCATTAGACTTTAAAGTGCACCTTTCTATAATTTAAAAAAATATATTGTCATTTATTCGTAACTTTCTATACTTTTTACTAATATCTAAGATTATACAAAAAATCGAGAATGTAACTTATTAATTGTTAACGTAATTTATCGCTTAATTTAAATTCAATTACTATTGCTTAATTTATTACTACCGAATCTATTCTATAGCTACGGTAATAATTAATGTGTTTATTAAGTTAAATCCCTCGAAATTCATGCGTTTACTTTAAGTGAACATTTTGCTGTCTTCATGCATCGTATTTAGTATTTAAAATTTATCAGTGTACGTCCAGAGGATTTCCAGTGGATTCTGTTAAGGTAAGACTAACTGATCTAATCCTGAAATATAACCTTGTTAGGTGCAACCGAGTTATAATATAATTCATAGATACCAGAATTGTAAGGGTCTAGCACTCCATCTAGGGATTGCATATCTATACAAGAGTTACGAAACTGGACACGTTCGACGATGTTTCATCAAAGCTCTTTGAGATATTAGAAACAATGTATATGTATATAATACGATGTACAGACTAGCTCGATCCACTTCTCGCTTCGAGTGTCCGTCTTGCAAATCACGTCTCTTCCCTTCGCGTTATACGATTTTTACAGGAATTTCTTTCTCGTTTTACTTTTCGTCGAGCATTCTATGAAGGTAGAATTTTTTATTTCTGTTTTCGCGTACAAAAAAGAACTGATTTTTCTTTGTGCTCGCACGGGTTGCACCTTCAACGATAATTTAATGACGCAGGAGTGTATTTGGAAGCGAAGGATGTTGCAAAATATCAACTCTTCAAAGCAACTTTAACAATTAATTATAATAAAACTTCTGCCGTGTGTTTCTGACAAGATTTTGTGTAAAATGGTCTCGCCACAATTTTTGCGTGCTCTTTTTATAGATTCTGTATGGGTGGAGCTAGATCAGCTCGAAGTAAAATGAAATGTCATTGGTAGAGGTGCACTACTTAACCATTTAATTAAAAACAAAAATGTGAAGTTCATATTTTCGTTAGATTCTGAAAAAAACAGTTTCTAATGTTTTAAGTAGTATATCCTGTATAAGAACCTTCAGGAAGAAGACTCCTGACGACAATTATTGACAGTTCATAGTGTATTGCTCTTACTATTGAATTCATCGTCTTAATTGTTATACTCCCTCCGTCCGGAAATCGCGTAGCGAAAGTAAAAAAAGAATACAAAAAATATTGATTGTTTTAAATTAATCAATATTTCTCAATCTAATTAACACCTCGCGAATCTAATTCTTAAAAAAAAAAGAAAGAAATAACGTCAAGATAAAAATAATATTAATCCATCTTAAATTCGTTTCTAAGATAGCAAAATATTTTTTTTGCCAGGTGGTCTAAGACTTTTGCACAGTACTGTAGGTCGGAAGGTCAACCGTTTCTGAGATATAAATATTTTTCTTTGTTAACATCATGATTCTATTACTACCGGCCTTTTGATATTCTGTAGTTGTAATACTAATAGGATCCACAATCGCTGATACACAGCTGACTGATTGCGGATGAAATCTGCTGTCGGCACTTGAATGATATTTAGAACGCGGTTTATAAACACCTGAAGCAAGCATCGCATGCGATGGAAATAAGTAAGTTGATCATAATGCTGGCTGTTCGGCGGGGTAATTAAGCTGTAAGACGGCTGGACGACACAAACAGCTGCATGCCAGATTGCCCCGAAAACCACGTTTTAGTTTACCGTTCAACTCTGAGTCGGTTCGAAAAGTAATTCGTGTAAGAGTCAGGCACTACCTGCGACGGGACGGCGCCAGTAGATGGGCCTCTCAAGTGGTGGTGTGAATGTATTTATGGTTGCGAGTGAGAATGATCCGGGTATGTTTGGAAAAGTGTGACCGTGGACGAATCTTGGGTGGTCGAAAGAATGCTAGCGAAGAGTGGTTGAGTTATGTCAAGTGTATGTTTGAAACAGAGAAACTGGGCCGTGGGAATGAAGTTTACGTGACTGCGTGATTGGAAGGGATGAATGCGAAGATTTTGAGTGCGAGTGAAAAAGGAATATATGTGGAAAAAAGATAGAGCGATTGAGGGATGTACGTTTAAGCGAGTGAATGTTCGGGGAGCGAGAGATTGTGTGGCAAGAGAGCAGTGAGGAAAGAGAGCAGCGAGAAGAGAGAGTGTTAAGAGTATTGTCTAGTAGTGTTAAAACTTCAGTTATTATTGTTATTATTATTGTTATTTAAATAAAACCAAATAATCCCCACGCGCCACAGAGCTTGATCATTCTGACAGAGACTTCAGAAAGTGTCAGTGACTTCCGTTCTTCCGTGTCTTCCGTGACTTCCGTTCTTCCGATATTCCGATCTTCCGTGTTCTTCCGTATCTTCTATTTTTCCGTTTTTCTTCCGCTTTAATTCCGTCTCTCTCTCTCTCTTTTCCTCTCCCTTACATTCGTTTATGAAGCAAACCAGTCGGGTTTTCCTTCGATACTTAGGCCTCAATATTGCACGGCATTAGCATTTCTTAAATTTCGTTCTTTGTGGCTCCATGTGCCGTTCGAGCTAAAAAGCTTCATAAACGTATTCCCGGCTCAGGTCAGTGTTGGAGATATGCGGAACCCCCACTCACGCAGCGCAGGGATTGTCCCCTACCTAAGGGCGATCGGCGATTTGGAGGCGGTCTTCCATTCTTTTTGTTCATTTTCCGGCCAATAGTTAATTTGTTTAACCACCTCCAACTCCACCGTCAAAATATCAAACAGCCAACCCGCATATCTCACCCCCGTTCAACACACCCTGCGAACCGTCTTCGGAACTTGCGTTCAAGACGAAAATCAGAATTCGTGAGACTACCGATCAGAAAAACATCCACTACCATTTCACATCGTAAACATAAATAGAATACAGTCCACTAAAGAGATCTTCTGCTGACTGCTTCTACAAGCAGAAGATCATATCAACCATTTTCGAGTAACAACAAAATATCTCGCGTCCCGGTAAAACGGCATACGAGCAAGTTCCCTCGGACACACATCTCGACGTCCGAGCGTGAACATTGGCAAACAAAAATGTTCATACCTCAGAAACGGTTGACCTATTCATCTACGTTTATCAAGGCTTTTTTACTCAGCACAGTGTGTTCTATATACCATATAAATATTGAATGGTTTTTTTTAACATCCTGTGTATAAATCACACTTCGCGACATATTAAAATGTTTATTTCTTTTTTTAATCAAGAAATACCAACATCGCGAATGAACGGTCCCGCCCGGATGTTCGGGCCAGAGCGTCCACTCATTACAGATACCGAAAAATGTAGCTTGTACAAGATATAGTACAAGAGAAAATTAGTTGATACGTTGCTTTTTCTTCAGTTTTCCACATAAATCATAAATGTTCCCGTGCTAGGAGCATTTATCATGAAACAACGCCCATACCCTTCACATTTAACACGATCCTCGTTTACGGAGGTTTCGAAGTATTTTCTTTTTAGCTTTACTTTAATATAATAATTTTAATTATTATGCCAGGTGATTTATAATATATGTGCGGTTTTGCGACAATTGTCAGTACGATAAGTTATATAAGCCGATAAAATAAGAATAATAATAAGAAATATAATAAGAATAATGATAAGAATAATGGTAAGAATAAGAATAAGAATAAAAATAAAAATAATAATAGGAATAATGATAAGAATAAGAATAATAATAAGAATTATAATAAGAATAATGATAAGAATAATGATAAGAATAATAATAATAATAAGAATTATGATAAGAATAATGATAAGATTAATGATAAGAATAATTATAAGAATAATGATAAGAATAATGATAACAAGAAGAAGAAGAAGAAGAAGAAGAAGAAGAAGAAGAAGAAGAAGAAGAAGAAAAAGAATGATAAGATTAATGATACGAATAATAATAATAAGAATAATGATAATAATAATAATAATAATAAGAATTATAATAAGAAAAATGATAAGAATAATAATAAAAATAATAAGCCGATTTATTTGTTTTAATTTGCGATATCAATACTGGCCGATCTCTCCCGGTGCTCGAACTATCTCGGACTTACCCAAACTGTTGGTTTAATCGTAATTTTTTTAAGAAATTAAATTTCAAACGCACGGTTGTTTCAATATATAATAATAAATGAACAAACGATGTATAAGAATAAAGACGGTTATAACGTTTTGATTGCTTAAAACCTACAAAACTTTTGATATTTTGCTATAAAGTAAGGAACAGCGTAGTATAACGTAGCGTCACGTTACCAAAGCCTGGCTCATCTGATAGATTAACCACTTATGTACACGTATGTAGGTTCTCTCGGATCAACGATTACCAACGGTGCACAGCCAAAGTCTCCCGATAACTCAGGTTATGTCTCGTTACAGGCTTATCGATCGACCCTACAATTCTATGGCGACGTATAATGGTGCACCTGCGTGTACACAGATGTGTGTGTATGTGCATACAGGTGTCTCAGCTATACAAAGGCGATTTACACGCGATTATAGTGTCGCTCTTAACACGATCATGACGACAGAGTTTCGATGTATCATTGATTTATGTATAAGTTCATAAGCTAACTTATTTTCGTTTCACTGTGCTGTAAAATTGATCCTCTGAGATCGAACAAAAATTTCAAGGAAAATTCTGTTTCTAAATTCGAATCAAAATTTGAAGTTCGAACAGAGCTTCATCAGAGTTTCATCTCTCTGCTTGGACCTGAGTTAGGTTCGGATTAATTAATTCATATTATAAAATATTTTCATTAAATTTGTTTTTTTTTCTTTTTACTATTTACCAATCGAAATAGCCACTCAAAATGTCTTATGTTGAGTAAATTTTTAGTATAAGGAACGGATTAATTCCGTTTTTACACTATTTCAAATAGGAGAACTTAATTCGAGATTTGAATAACACGAAGATCGAACCGTCTCCTAAAATAGATTATATTCGAACTTGAGGATCTGCTGTATTTTTATTTGTTACACTTTATTCGCAAAAAAGAAAAAAAATACACAGATTATAACACGTGTTTAATAAATAATAACATATATATTAGGTTGTCCCAAAAGTTTCTTTCGTTTTATTAATAAGCAATGGATGCATAATATTTTATGTTTTACAACACATTATTGTATATAAAATGTTTATAAAAACATGTTTGTATGCTGCACATTTATAAAAACACAGTCGGACGAAAAGTTTCTTTCGCTTTGTTAATAAGCCATGAGTGCATAATATTTTATGTTTTATAACACATTATTGTATATAAAATATTTAAAAAACACTGTCGGACGAAAAGTTTCTTTCGTTTTATTAATAAGCAATGAGTGCATAATATTTTATGTTTTACAATACATTGTATATAAAATGTTTATAAAAACATGTTTGTATACTGCACGTTTATAAAAACACTGTGGTATGAAATGTTTCTTTCGCTTTATTAATAAGCAACGAGTGCATAATATTTTATGTTTTATAACACATTGTATATAAAATGTTCATAACAACATATTTGTATGCTGCATTTTTATGAAAACAGTCAAACGAGAATCTGCTGCGTGAAAATAACAAAAGAAACTTTCTGGACTATTTAGTATGTAGGCTTTTTTACACTTTAACTATTATTTATTATATAAATAAAATTCAATCGATTAATTATTATTTATTTCACAAGCTTGTATAATGCTTCACAGTATGACATCTGGTGAAGCATTCTCCTTTGTGCAATGATATTTCGCGTAATTTGCAAATATATCTGGTTTCCCTCCTTTTTCCATTCGACGAACAGACTTTGCATTTTTTTATCCGCAATTTCTTCTTGCTTTTTCTTATTATTGCATCAAATTACCAGAAAGTATGGTAAGTCGATGCGTATATAATTTGTTTGTATACGAGTCATCGATACACGCGTATGAAAAAACATTAACTCTCTATAGCCCGAATTTTGTCTGCTTATCGAAGAAAAAATTNTAACAACAAAATATCTCGCGTCCCGGTAAAACGGCATACGAGCAAGTTCCCTCGGACACACATCTCGACGTCCGAGCGTGAACATTGGCAAACAAAAATGTTCATACCTCAGAAACGGTTGACCTATTCATCTACGTTTATCAAGGCTTTTTTACTCAGCACAGTGTGTTCTATATACCATATAAATATNATTATTTATTTCACAAGCTTGTATAATGCTTCACAGTATGACATCTGGTGAAGCATTCTCCTTTGTGCAATGATATTTCGCGTAATTTGCAAATATATCTGGTTTCCCTCCTTTTTCCATTCGACGAACAGACTTTGCATTTTTTTATCCGCAATTTCTTCTTGCTTTTTCTTATTATTGCATCAAATTACCAGAAAGTATGGTAAGTCGATGCGTATATAATTTGTTTGTATACGAGTCATCGATACACGCGTATGAAAAAACATTAACTCTCTATAGCCCGAATTTTGTCTGCTTATCGAAGAAAAAATTACGATCGATTACAGTTTTTCACTTTGATTTCAAAATGTTTTAACTAATAATTACTGTAAATGTATCGTGTTGTCACTACAGTAATACAGTAATCAAATTTAATAGTGCAGTGATAACTAAACAAAATTAATTTTTTAAAATATAGACACATCAGTTTCTAACTTTTAGGTCACACGGTCCCATAGAGGGTTAAAACGAGATATCTCGTAACCCGGCAACAAAGTTTGGTTTGCTACATACGAGATATCTCTCCATATCCAAAGTGTTAACATTGTCTGTAAATGTTAAATTGACAAAATAAAGGAACAATTATTTTAATTTACAGATAGGTGTGTGTACCTTGTTCGAAATTCCATTGAAAAATGAACAACATAAGCTTGTAAAATACGTTTAATCAAAATTCAGAAAATTCAATATATTCGCGTGCGTAAGAGCAGCCCTTTGGATGAACATATTCAGGTGTTTCAACAATGCGTAGGAGATTGACGTTCGTTTATGATGTCACTAGCAGAGTCAAGCAATTCCCTCAATCGAAGACCCCAATTTAATTAATCTAATGTTTGCGACTACAGAAGACAATTTACAGTTCATCGCCGAATATATTTTTCTGATCTTTGCAAAAGATTTATTTTAATAGTCTCAGTTAATTTAAGTATTTATTAACGTACATGTACCTATGCAAATAACAGATAGTTAAATTGTTGTTCGAGTTTATGTAAAGTATTAGTGTGTTCGTAAAAAAATTAAGGCTCTTTCTGGAATAGTGGTCCATCAGTTAAAACGATGAATCAAGCAATTTTCTGGAAATTTTGTTTTTTTGATAAGTTGTTTCTAATTAATTATGAGATTTTTAAGAAATTAACTTCAAAATTTCGTCCCAATATTCTGTTAATTAGAATTACAGAAAATAATTCTCGTGGATCAGTAATCTTCAACGCGATGGTGCCATTTTGTTTTCCAGAGTGTGAATGAATTTGAGGAAAATTAACTTAGGGAGTTCAAAATACAGTCTTCGTTCTTTAAAATAATCTTATGAAAATAATTATTAACTAATTTTATTTTTTTTTACGAAGCTGTAACAGTTTTTATTTAATAATTTTTTTAGCTAAAATTTAAAGATCCTTTAATTCTGGCGCCAAGTGTATTTTCCACTCAAATAGTTAAAGCATTATGACATTTTTATTTATTTCGTAAATATGTAAATATAAGCATATATATATTTTGTACACAATAGTGCATTACTATGATAGATATTGTTAAATCACTCCGCTTTGTTCGATTATGGAAAAATGGCTCATATAACTGTTAGAATATATTAATTTATCATCAAGATGACATTATTGCAAGCAACAAACTCATATCTTGTATTTCATGGGAACAATAAAGTTTGTTAAGAGCAATTAAATTATCTGTTTACATGTAGCTGTAAATTAAAAGAAAAAAAAAGAAAAAGGAACTAGATTAAAAATTTTCGATGCAATTTACTCAATTTTCCAGAAAGTTTCTCAATTACAATCACAGGGCTGGTAACGTAATTTTCTGGCAACTGTCAATGTTCTCTCTGCTTACTGTATATTGTTAATAAATGAGACTATAAGAAGTTGTGTAATTACGACAGTTAAAATTGAACGCGTGGACGAATAACAAAAGCGATATGACTGGGTATGCAAGTGCTTAAAAGGTGATCGTCATACAACTTTGTAATAAATGTTCTGTAATACGTACTGCAGTCGTGGAAGTTAACTAATTTATAGAACACGTGACCGTAGTTGCGTAATTCAGTATAATCTATAACTTTGTTAGAGATATATTGTGCAAATTAAATATACTGTACCTTGCGTGATTAATGGTAACTATTACACAAGTAGTCGCTCAATTTTCAAATCATTTCAATATATTCAACAAACGTATAATCTTTACTCGTGCATCATTTTAATAATATAAAATTGTAATAATAAATAATATAATATTGCATATATTTATACTGTAAATAGCACAGAGCAGTGAATATTTATTTAGCCGTTGATATAATGCAATAAAATAGTAATATAATTTGTATAATACGTAGCTCATAAATGTGTTGCCTTTATATAAAAATTTTGATACTATACATTTGGAAAAATAATGTCGTTTTCGTCGTAATAAAAATATTTACAATCATTGAAAAATTTATATAAAAATATTTAGAATCGTTGAAAAATTTATATAAAAATATTTAGAATCATTGAAAAATTTATTTAAAAATATTTAGAATCGTTGAAAAATTTATTTAAAAATATTTAGAATCATTGAAAAATTTATATAAAAATATTTAGAATCATTGATAAATTTATTTAAAAATATTTAGATTCTTTGAAAAATTTATATAAAAATATTTAGAATCATTGATAAATTTATTTAAAAATATTTAGAATCATTGAAAAATTTATTTAGAAATATTGCAGATGGAAAATATGTGTGTGTGTGTGAGAGAGAGAAAGAGAGAGATCCCTGATAAAACCTAGGTCTTAAGTTTTCGGCCGCACCAATACGATGGAACCTCGTTTCCTATTGGTTCGGCCTTTAGTCGAAAAATAATATAAAAGAACCGACGAAGCATAGTTTTAGGGAGATATAGATTGAGATATAGTCAGAGACATAGATATAGATAGAGTTTAAGTCAACCACTGTAAAAAGATTTCAAATATATACTACTATTCCTACAATATTTAGAATTATTGAAAAATTTATATAAAAATATTTAGAATCATTCAAAAATTTACATCAAAATACGACGGTCTAAGTTGAATAAAAAAATATTATATTTATACATTGTGGCGCACGTGGAGTTTAAAATTGATTTAAAAAAAAATTACAGTTCAATTATTTTAACGTTAACACGTTAAACGCCACGCCGATTTTGGTCGACTTTCTGTTGAGCTGTGTGCTGTGATATTAATTAGAAAACATTTGGTCGCAAAATAATTAAAAATTCAAGAAGACAATTGTAAATCCCTGCAAAGGAAAGTGATATCTCTGTTTATTGTGATTTTAATATATTACTTTTTGAAATTGATGCTATCAATTTTCAGAAACCAACGACGCTTAAAAGAAATTTTCAGCATCGTTCCGCAGGAACAGGTGTGGCGCTTAACGTGTTAATTACAGTAATTAACGCGATATTACATTTAAGCCCAAAATCAAAGTACAAATTAACGAAACCAAAAATTGAATATTGATTATATCTATTATATATTTTATATCTTTAGAACCCGGTACTTTACTGTAGTTTTTGCGTCAAATATTAATTTGCGTTAAATATTTTGCCTTATTTCTAGACTCGTTGTCGTATTCTAATTCTTGCAACGTTTTCCGACGGGTTAGATCTCATTATGCTTGATTATATATAATTTTAATTGCAAGTTTGGAGGCTATTAACACATTCGTGACCGGCAAATTTTTTCCATTTTTGATACCGAATACCGGCAAAAGTAATGAAATTCTGAAGCTGGTCGCCGCAAACTTGTATCGTTTAAGCAACGATAAAAATGATAAAATTTGTTTCGAAATATCAATGTTGCAATTATGTGTTGTTTAAAATAAAAAGATTTTTATAACTCATATACTTGCTTTATAGGTGGACAATAAACCTCTTATTATTGTGCTGAATTTAAAATAGGCAACCAGGAGTAGAACTTGAAAAGACGTGAATTCACGTCAACGGTCGCGAATATATTAACAAAATATTTATAATATATTCTTTCAGAGAAAGAAATCCTGTAGAACCTACACAAAAATCAAGCGAGTTGCAAAATTATTATTGAATTTTCAATCGTACAAAAAAATAATTTGAAATTACAGTACGAGTACTTCCTTTGATCACAGAGGGTTAGTATAAAAAATTTTACCTATCTTTATACTAATTTTTGCAAGTGTTACAATCCTGTAACCTATAAAAATTTCGAAGCTATATTTAATCGTACAAAGATTTCTGGTGATAAATGTAATAATACACATAGTATAACTTATAAAACATTAAATACAAAAATATAAAATAATTTATCATCAGATATAAAAATACAATTACATTCAAGAGAAATTAAAGTTGTAATATACTCGAGGTTTTATTTAATAGAATTATTTCAAGATCTTTATTCGTGAAAAAATATTCTTTACGCATTCTTTACGTAGTATAAATTTTTTTGTACGACTATAATAAGACTATTAGAGATATCATTTTTCCTTTGTACCGGTGATTCTCTCTAAATAATTTGCATTTCAAGTCAGAAATACGGCTTGTAAATTTAGGTATGTTCAGCGCATTGCACTGTGCGGTTTATAGCCTGCAATCATGAATTTTATGCATGCTCATTACATTTCATTTCAGCTTCTATCTGCAATATATCACCCTTTATTACCTACTACTACTTCCTATTACTTTCTGCTGTCTGTCTATTCGTGCAAACTATAGTTGTTATATCATTTTTATTCGGATATAAACATGTCACGCTGATTAAATACTCGCAGAACGACATTTTAATATTCGCAAACAGTGAATTTAATGTATTACGTTATCGATTAGGCTTTGGAACTTAATGTTTTATGAAATTTACGAAAAAATGTTCCAAGCGTATAACAAATGTTAACAAGGTGAATAAATTGTACGAGATGTTTTATAAATTTGTTGTGCGCGAAGTGTTTACCTTTTCCGTATTGTTTTGCAGTATTAAATGTAATTGAATTCATATTTGGTTATCAATCCTGTCCGATTTCCTCTATTTAATTAATTTATTATTGCATAAAGGTTTAAAATTTTCCAGCTTTTATTTCCCTGTAATATTTGATACTCGCATAAGATATTTACAATTATTACGGTTAAATTTTTCACGTAATTTGTCAGATTCCAATAATATTCGTGGAATTTGAATTTTAATGCACATTCTTTCGGATATCTTTTTATTTTATCGGCAATAGTTGGACAGCACAATTTATTCTGACGGCTGTGAAAATACTTAAGAGAATACCGGTTGTATATTTTTACTGGGAATTTGATAGTGATTTAAAATAAAAATTTCACAACTTATTTCCTTCGAGCGTTTATTCGCGAAACAAAGATAATCTGAATGTTTAATAAATGAGATTACTGCTAGACTTTGATAAGCGATAGTAAGCTTTTACTAACAAAAATATAGAACTTATAAATAAATATTTAATGAAGCAATTCTAAAATTAGAGAAAAAAGGTATGCAAATAATTCAAGATTTTGCAACTTCGTTTTTTTTTAATTTCAAAGATTTAACGTTGCATCGATTACATTTAGCGGTTATTAGCGATCATGTTATGGGTTGAAAATATAGCACTATGGAAAATTAAATTTTGTTATAAAGTCTTGTGTCACTTAAAAAGAAGAATATTCTTAGTTTTTACTTTTTATTTAACCCTTAACAAATGGTTAGCGAAACAAATGATTATTCAAAGGGTTATTGAAACTTGTAAAATAAATAATTTAAATTTTTAGAAATGTAAAAAATGTAAAAGATGTATAAAAAATATATAGTAATATTTAAGAATACTTTATGTGAATATCTGCTACCAAATGCGAATTAAAAAAGTGAATATATACATCGTATGAAGTGTTTCTAGAGCGCCCAAAAATGTGCGGGGATGTGTTAACATATTTAATATAAATATAAATTAATATAAATTGATTTATATATACTAAATTTGATTACTGTATTACTGTAGTCACACCACGATCCATCTAGAATAATTATTACTTAACACGTTGACTGCGACGCGCGTTTACAGTAAAATCTCCTTCAGGCCACGCGTACCGCTGTACGAAGCGTATTCTTCGTTATATTAATTAATTTAGTCTACTTATTATATAATTAACTTATTTTAATTATATAATTAACTTAGTTTATATTAATTAATATTCAATAGTTTTGTTACTTCCTCAGGGAAATATCTTTTTAAACACATACGAATATCCTTGGCAAGTAGTCAAATAAGCGTCACCCCAATACGGGTGACGCGGCCCGATCAGAGACTTTACTGTCACCCGAATATGGGTGACGCGGCAGTCAACGTGTTAAAACATTTTCAAATCAAAGTGAAAAACTGTAATCAATCGTAATTTTTTCTCCGATAAGCAGACAAAATTCGGGCTACAGAGGGTTAATGTACATAATTTTACCTTAACCCATTGACTGCCAATTACGAGATATCTCGTAGTGCTGCAATTTTAGATTAATTATAAATGACCATTTGAGTTAAGAATTATTAGTGTTTTTTCTTCAATAAAAATTAGTGTAAATGCCATTACAATATTATATCGGTAACTTAATATGATTATATTTTGTAAAATTTCATGTATTCTTTAAAATAAAACATTGGACGCTCTAAATATGCCTGGCAGTCAATGTGTTAAAAACGTTCTTTTCCCATGCATGATTACACCGAATAAACCTCGAAGAACGTGTGTTATGAACAGCGTTACACCCTTACTAATTTTACCAGATTGTACCAATTATAAGATAGTTTATGTATATTTAGTATTCTACGACAACAAACTATAATTAACATTCTCGACGCTCTATGCGTACTTGATACCGATCTCTCGTTACGTTCACGATCTTGATCCCCGAAACATTAAATTAGGCGGTATCGCAAGCGCGAACACGAGGGTGGCACATTATACGATTGCGTTACTCGGGTAATAAGTGTTACCTAACGTACATGGTGGCTAAGTAAATAGGCTCGAGCGTGGCCTATCAGAAGTTCCACGCTTGAAAATAAGAGGCACGGGTATGAGGGCGGAATAGATAGATAGGGGGGCCGGGGAGGGACGGAAAAGGGGTGGGCGCGAAGGGATGAAGGGTAACTCGGTTTATTGTAGCCGAGACGGAAACTCTGGCGCAGCGCCCCGGTGTAATTTGTGAGGAGATAATAACCGTCGACCGTGGACGCAGGTATCGGGGCTGTTCTCTTTTTTTATTCGCGCTATGTATTGCATTTAAAAAAGGCAATCTCCGAAATAATTTGCGCGGTATCGGATGGTCGCTTTTCGTCAAGCGTAGTCGCGCGATGAACACGCTTCCTGGAAATAATGCGGAAGAGTAAGTGGCGGAAGCGGACAGGGACGAGAGAGTAACCGTGTCGCTGCGAACGATTTGGTTTATAACTAGTTATCGGCTTTGAATGTGTGCTTCGATGTAGTGGCCAGAGACGACGAATAAATTAGGGTGTGAAATTATTTTATTGTTTAATTATTGTACGACGATTAGGATGATGTAAGTTTTGTCCAAAGCACCCTTGTTTTCGATAATCAGAAAAGAAGAGATGGTTAATTCGTGATTTTTGTGTTCTTGTATTTTTTTTTTTTTTTTTCAATTTGTGTTGCAAATATTACTTTTATTTTTTGCGGTCGTACGTTTGTTCTCGGCTACCGAAGCAAATAATTATTTCAATCGTATGTTGTACTGAATTAATACGCTTCGATGATATAATACATGGGACTTTCAGAAAGATTTTGTAGTTTCGTTTTAAGTGCAGTTAGATGGTTTTGTTTCTCAAAAAACTGAATAAAGGTTACTCTGAAATGATAAAAACAAAGTTAGTACAGTACTATACTGTAAAATTGAAGGCAATGATGACGAATTTCATTTGGACTCTGAACACTTCCTTTCTATTTCACATAATATACTATTATAAAAAGGAACAAGTAAGCAGTGTTTGGTTCATTCCAATCAGAAAATTAAGAAACACATACAAACTAGTTACTTTTGTGATAAATGCTCTCGAAAACCAAGGTTTCGCATTGGAGAATGTTTTGAAACATTCCATACGATTAAAAAGTAAATAAAAAATCAAACCAAATGTATATGAAGTAACATGTATGTATATTCTAAGAAAAAAATTACACGTGCAAGTTGATACTATAATTATAAAGCTATAAAAAAATTATTTTCTAACTCGGGAAATTAGAACGAATGCTTCATAAAGTATTGAAACTGATTTTTTGTACAGCTAGATGAATAGCTAGGACGAAACAAGAATAATATTTTATATTAGGAATCGTGTACAACATATTATAGTATCCAGACAGACTCTGATTAAATTCTCTGAAACGTACAACCCGACAACGTTTTTTTCTACTAAAGTATCATTTTCTTAAGTATTTAATACAATAACTGAAAATCGCATTTCAAAATTATTTTCTACCAAAGTACCATTTTCTTAGCTATTTAATACAATAATTGAAAATCTCATTTCAAAATTAGAATCCTTTTAAAAGCTATGATTAACTCGGCTGTCCTCTTAGGATCTATAAAACCCGAAATGAAGTTTACTCTTCCATAAATACAATGCTTTTGAATATTCCATTATTAGATTCAGCGTATCTAATTTTTCCGTTTTTCCGTTAATATTACATATTTTGTAAGCCAAGCTATTTTGTAAGATATTTTAAAATTAAACAAAAAATTTCTTCAAGAGATACAAATGTATGGTGTAAGCGAGAAGGGCAGCAGGGTTAGTTGTACAACTACTGCACAGATACGTCTAGGAACTAATTTCACACGGGATGTGTAGATAGAACTACTTTAAGCACCGTCAAGTCGGAAGAGTTAAATGTTGAAATGCGTTTCAAAAAGTATTATCCGGTTTAGTCTAACTTTTTTACGTCTGTTAACTATAACGACACACACCCTCGCATCTACGTTGGCTCGCCGAAGCACTTTCCTCTATTTATATCGGCTGAAGAGAAAAATAAATAATTCTGTAACAAAAATTGAAACTTTAATAAATGGGTAATTCATCAGCGCACCTCATTTCGTTGTAAATTCATTAATCACGAAATACGATATCTGCATTATTATTATACCCGTTATGCGAAAGAAAGACAAATAACACAGCAAATAATTCAACGTCAAAAAGTATTCCACGGTTCTGTGACCTTCCAATGGTTTTATACCAATAATATGGGTTTATTTTTATCGATCGTAGTCAAGTATCTCTCCTCGATACCCTCTTTTATAATATTTATTAGTAGCCACTGGTACGCAGCGGAGACAAAAATGAAACAGCACCGAATAAAGAGTCTCTTCTCTGATAACTTTCACATTTCAGAGGATTATTCAGGGTACCAGCGTGGTCCGTTTCCTTTAAGGAACCACGAAACGCGTCTCCAGCCTTTGCTGAAGAGAACTTATCCTCATTATTATAACGGCAACGTGGTTTCTGGGTAGCTACAGTTAACCAGCTTATTAACGTAATTAACGCACAGAGGGTTCTCGAAACGGGAAGCTTCCGGTGTCGTCGTATGAAGAAAAGAGGCTTCGTCCCCTCGCAATTTGATACGCGCCACAAAGCGACCAACAAGATGACGTTCTGTACTTCTTTCACGAGACATTCTTAGAGGGCTTTTTAGAATGTGCGCCCCGGCTGCTCTTTGTCCGCGTATCATGTCGCGAGGGTTATAGTTAAAAAAGCTTTGATGTTCGCCGTCTGCCTGCCTTTGAATGTAAACGGGGAGCCGAAGTTTTTTCATGCTACATTCTGCGGACCAATATGCTCTAAAAGGACGTTTTAATTTTTGCCATTTATGAAATCTTCTATTTACACGCTCAAACACACTTGTGGGAAGCTCTTGCCGCACTTTTATAAGCGACGCGACGGTTCAATGATACGCCGAAGGTACTTTATGAAGCATTCGAAAAAAAATTTCCAACCTTTTATATTCTGTTTCGTATGATGTTTTATGTTAACTAAAATTGCAATTGTTATAATAATATTGGAGAAACATTAGCAGGGAAATATTTTCCGAAGTTACGATATTATAACTTATTTAAGGATAAAGAGGGCGGTGGTTGATTCAAAAGGCTCAGGAATAATACTGTTTTGTATAATGTTTGACGTTAACTAAAATTGCAATTGTTATAATAATATTGGAGAAACATTAGCAAGGGAACATTTTCCGAAGTTACGATATTATAAGGTATTTAAGGATAAGGAGGGTGATGGTTGATTCAAAAGGTTAAGGAATAATTCTGTTTNACAACTCGAATGGTGACTGATAAGTGACAACAATTGCTTTAACAATAAATATCCTTCGTCTTTACGTTTTAAATATTCGAATCTAAATTTGATGTGTTTTTAGTAGTTACAAAAACTTAGCCAAACGATAGACTTAGCAGTAGTAAGGACGAGTTTGATTTTACGTTACTTAGAAATCAAATTCATAATATTATAAATGAGACGTTTGAATATAGCGAAATAAATAACAACGATGAATAATTGGTCCAAGAAGAACCAAAAACATATTTTTGCGACACTTGTCCTCAGAAACCGAAAGGCAAGTGCTTAAAATATCCCGCGAAACAAAATTACAAAGCTCAGGATTCAATATTAGGTCTTGTGTAACGTAAAAATACACAAGATAGTTATAATACTGATACATAATAGTTATATTCGTTATCAACATTAGTTTTGCTACATTTAATCCAAGTGACAAGTGAAAGTCGTCTCTCGAGTGCAAAGGGTTAATTAAATTTACGATGCATTTAATTTTTTTTTTTTTTCATCACTTTTATCACTTTCATTACTTTCCAACTTATCCGCAGTGAGCTGATCCCTAACTTGCCAGGATAATAGAGTTTTTTCTATAATTTATCAACTAACTTTAAATGGAATTCTTTACTATAAATTATAATTGTAAGAAACTTCGTCTTTGGAAGTTTACAATATACTCTTCCGAAGGCAGGATTCAGTTTACCCTCGCGAGGTGACTCGTCCACTTTTTTCTGCTTGGCAATCGGCGTTCGTTGTGTACCGCAGCCATTTTGCGATAAGACACGGACTAATTTTAATAAACAAATTACGTTGTATGCATTATTCCGCCCAGGGGACACACGAATAAATTACGCGTAATTCAAAGGAACTTTTAAAAATCAAAAACTGCCTCTCACGTATCGCAAACCATAAAATATTTAACTTACGATAAATACATCTATCTCCCGGTTTACACTATTGAAGAAAATTTATTTGTTTTGCAAATTTAAATAAAATCCATTGTTGTTGTTTTCAACTTGAAACTCATTTTAATCAATTTAACATTAGAAGGACCGCAGTTTTTATCTATTTAAAAAAAACTGTTTGGTTCATCTTAATTTATGCGTGTATTTTTATTACTTAGTATTAAAAAATTTATTACGTGTGCTATTACACTTTTATTATGTCATATAATGTCTGAAACTCACATTTAAATTTGGAAAGTTCGTAATGGGTCTTTTTGACGATTCCAATCCTTCTACCGTTAAATTTTAAATATAACAACAACCAATTACAGTGCGTGATCAAATTATTGCGATCAGACGAAGGAGTTACATGTTTTATATTTTTGGTAATATTTATGTGTGGTAGCTTTTTTTGTTCTTGACTTATTGTTTAATATTTTGATTTATTGGCGATGCTATTTTGCTTTATTAACGTACGCTAAGAGGTATATTTGTAACAGGCTAACATTTTAGGCTGTCATTGTTCGTTTGCAACAGCGTGACTTGATACTAGTCATTTATCAGATTATCTTTGTTCACTTGTGTGTTCCTTGATTGTTATTTGTTTTAACGTTATTAAGTAGTAGCGCGTGTACTTATTATATTTTTGATGTACATTTTCTAGCTTTAAATTTAATTCAACGAATCATGATATGTATCTTAACAATTTAATAAATTTCCATTAATCGAGACTAAAAAAATTATAAATTAAAATGTCGCATAATATAAAAATATTTTTTAATTCGTTCAGACGCAATTCATTAAATATCTCGAAACACGAAATATATGACTTTGACCACTTTCATAATTATGGGCACACATATTTTATATTTTTGGTAATATTTATATGTGGTAGCCTTTTTTGTTCTTGACACATAGACAGACAGTTTGACTATATTTTGATTTCACTTGTGTGTTCCTTGATTGTTATTTGTTTTAACGTTATTAAGTAGTAGCGCGTGTACTTATTATATTTTTGATGTACATTTTCTAGCTTTAAATTTAATTCAACGAATCATGATATGTATCTTAACAATTTAATAAATTTCCATTAATCGAGACTAAAAAAATTATAAATTAAAATGTCGCATAATATAAAAATATTTTTTAATTCGTTCAGACGCAATTCATTAAATATCTCGAAACACGAAATATATGACTTTGACCACTTTCATAATTATGGGCACACATATTTTATATTTTTGGTAATATTTATATGTGGTAGCCTTTTTTGTTCTTGACACATAGACAGACAGTTTGACTATATTTTGATTTATTGGCGATGCTATTTTGCTTTATTAACGTACGCTAAGAGGTATATTTGTAACAGGCTAACATTTTACGCTGGCATTATTCATTTGCAACAGCGCGACTTGATACTAGTCATTTATCAGATTATCTTTCTTCACTTGTGTGTTCCTTGATTGTTATTTGTTTTAACGTTATTAATACATTAACGGCCGCTGTCACGTTCGAGTGACATTGTACGGCGATTTTCTCGAAATGGTTTCTTGCCGTCATTTCGATGTTTGTATACCAATACATACCGATGATATTTTCAAAGAAACATTAAAAATAGTGTAACAGTGATCTTAACTCTTTTCTCATTAATAATTATGCTAGGAACGATTGTGTAAATATTGTCACCGCTAATCTAAAGGCGATGCGAAAAATGTGCGGCCGTCAAAGTGTTAACTGAAATATACGAATAAATTATATTTTTAATCTAATGCTTCTTACGATAAAGAAAGTATACACACACACATGTTATAGTATACTAATAAAATTACTAAACAGTAAATGCACTTCAACTTTCATTCATATACATTTACTAGCTTTAAATTTAATTCAACGACTGATGACATGTATCTTTACAATATTTTAAATAATTTGTAGCAGATTTAAAATCATTGTTATGCATTATCAAAAATCTAAGAATAATTTTTGTACTGAAAAAGGTGTTATTTCAAGTGTACCTTCAATTCCATTTTTGCTCAAAGTTTGAACAAGTAATTATTTCGAAATGGTCATAACAATTTGATCACCCACTGTATGAAAACCTATCCCTCGATTCACACGGAAGATCAGATCCTCAGAATACCGTGTGAATCGAAATCATACCTTTTTGTACGAGAAACAGTGTAAATCGAAAAAAAAAACTGCGCATAATTTAGTCAGTCATTTGATTAAATTCGTTTGTCTCAACGTAAAATAGAAATAAAATATAAATGAAAAACGAAAAATATCAATCCATTCGTGAAATAACAAATATATTTGATTACTTTTAAAACCGCGGGTCACTAGTGACTCCGGTACGGCATGGAAGGTTAATACGAATGCGTTTTGTGTACAAAAAAACGGGGAATTCCCTTTTTTAGGTTCAATACCAGTATCAACAAACGAAGGGTAAAAAAAAAAGAAGAAAATCGTACAAATATGTGAGCAGTATAAATTTTCGTTTTTATACAGTTTTTATTTTTTAAAATCTGTTATTTTGAAAACCGTGTAAAACCATAATCGTGTAAAAATTGTACCGCGTAAATCGAAGGATAGGTGTAATTTTTTATCAACAAACCGTGTTATTGCTACTGTATGAATTACATTTACGACTTTTCGCGAGGAAAAATAGTAACGTCGTAACAAGGTACCATTTGAAAAAATTGGTATACCTGAAGAAAGCTGAAAGAGATGAAAAGTAGGGAATTGAAAGGCAAAGTTCTCAGAATGTGGTAAGTTTAACCGCTGTTGCGAAGTTTGGAATTTAAAGCAGTAAATACTAGCCCTTGTAAGTCGCGCTCGAGCTTGCGCGATTTGATACGTCTGGCAATCTGACAGCTAAACGGGTTATGCGAGTAACTTTTATAGCCAACTGCTGAATAACAATCTCGCGATTTTATTATCGCGCTGGGATTATATTCTACGGTTGAAACTTTCTATGTACCGGGTGTCTTAGCTAAAGTAGGCCATTTAAATATCTCTTTTATTTTTAATTGCATGAAAAATGTCTGTAGTATTGTCCGAGCCGTTCACGGGCCAAATTTATTAACTCCACAAAACAGAAACTGGAGAAATGTGATGAAACAATATACACTGTTTTTCAAAATTCTCTTCAAAATAAAAATTGAAATAAACATTGTATGATGCATAAATACAGACGTAGCTTTCATATAAAGACACGTAGAATGAATAAGATAGAATAGCCTTGGTGTAATCGTTATTAACCCTTTGAGTGCTGAATACTCGCGGCCTATGCAGTCAGTACGGACGGCGCGCGACTGGCGCTGACAATCGCTGGGGACTGAATACTTTTTCGCGCAGTATGAATCTCGTCAACGGTGTATGACACATTATAATATAGTATAAAACAAAATTTTGTTTTTCATCGTTGCTAAGAAACGAGGTATGTGGTTTCTGCGAGTGTTGCAGACAGAGACAGAATGTTGGACAATAGAAGCAATTACCGAACATACACATTTGACCATCGTACACTGATCATTTTTCNACTGGCGCTGACAATCGCTGGGGACTGAATACTTTTTCGCGCAGTATGAATCTCGTCAACGGTGTATGACACATTATAATATAGTATAAAACAAAATTTTGTTTTATACTATATTATAATGTGTCATACACCGTTGACGAGATTCATACTGCGCGAAAAAGTATTCAGTCCCCAGCGATTGTCAGCGCCAGTCGCGCGCCGTCCGTACGGACGGCGCGCGACTGGCGCTGACAATCGCTGGGGACTGAATACTTTTTCGCGCAGTATGAATCTCGTCAACGGTGTATGACACATTATAATATAGTATAAAACAAAATTTTGTTTTATACTATATTATAATGTGTCATACACCGTTGACGAGATTCATACTGCGCGAAAAAGTATTCAGTCCCCAGCGATTGTCAGCGCCAGTCGCGCGCCGTCCGTACGGACGGCGCGCGACTGGCGCTGACAATCGCTGGGGACTGAATACTTTTTCGCGCAGTATGAATCTCGTCAACGGTGTATGACACATTATAATATAGTATAAAACAAAATTTTGTTTTTCATCGTTGCTAAGAAACGAGGCATGTGGTTTCTGCGAGTGTTGCAGACAGAGACAGAATGTTGGACAATAGAAGCAATTACCGAACATACACATTTGACCATCGTACACTGATCATTTTTCCCAGGCGCGTATTTGCGTCCATAGTCCATTCTGATAGCATCTGCCGAGCGCGTATTTTCGTCCATAGTCTATATCGATAGCTTTCGTTGGACGCATATATGCGCCCATAGCACTCAAGTGGTTAACACGTTAAGCGCCACGCCGGTCCTTGCGGACCGTTGCTGAAATTTTTGTTCAGGGGTCGCTGATTTCCGAGGATTTATAGTATCAATTTAAAAAAATAATACCTTGTGTAAGAGTCAGGCACTACCTGCGACGGGACGGCGCCAGTAGATGGGCCTCTCAAGTGGTGGTGTGAATGTATTTATGGTTGCGAGTGAGAATGATCCGGGTATGTTTGGAAAAGTGTGACCGTGGATGAATCTTGGGTGGTCGAGAGAATGTTAGCGAAGAGTGGCTGAGTTATGTCAAGTGTATGTTTGAAACCGAGAAACTGGGCCGTGAGAATGAAGTCTACGTGACTGCGTGATTGGAAGGGATGAATGCGAAGATTTTGAGTGCGAGTGAAAAAAGAATATATGTGGAAAAAAGATAGAGCGATTGAGGGATGTACATTTAAGGGAGTGAATGTTCGGGGCGCGAGAGATTGTGTGGCAAGAGAGCAGTGAGGAAAGAGAGCAGCGAGGAGAGACAGAGTGTTAAGAGTATTGTTTAGTAGTGTTAAAACTTCAGTTATTATCGCTATTATTATATTATTGTTTATTGAATAAAACCAAATAATTCCCACGCGCCACAGAGCTCGATCATTCTGACAGAGACTTCAGAAAGTGTCAGTGACTTCCGTTCTTCCGTGACTTCCGATCTTCCGTTCTTCCGTATTATTCCGCTTTCCTTCCGCTTTACTTCCGTCTCTCTCTCTCTCTCTTTTCCTCTCCCTTACACTTGTAATTCATTACTGGGTTCTATTAAATCACATTAAACAAAGATACGACTTTCCTTTGCAGGCCTCTACATTATTCTTCTTAAATTCCTAACTATTTTACGACCAAATGTTTTTCAATTAATATCACAGCACAAAGCCTAACGGAAAGTCGACCAAAATCAGCGTAGCGTTTAACGTGTTACTATCACAACTTTTCTGTGGCTAAGAGAGTTAATCCGGTCTGTGAACGGCTCATTTATTAGTTTTTGAAGCAGGAATAACGTGGAGAAAAACATCGTTTTTGTATCGTAATTTTTTCTAGCTTTTCTATAAATCGCTACTATTTTATTTTATTTTTTTTTTTACTAGAGAAGGTGGCCTTCATTAGCTGTGACACCTTGCATAATGAGAAAAGAAACTTCCCATTTATAAAATTATTTTATAACCGTGTTAAAATATCAATAATCAATTTATATTAGCCACTCGTCAATACTTTCCGATTTTGTATTGTCTTTTTTTTTTATTTTTCTGTTTTGAACGAGCAACACAAAAACAGAAAATGCACAATCCCTGACGCTGAAAGAAACAACAAATTTTCCTTTCAAATTAGTCCGTTTTCACGTGGAGCGATTTTATCGACGTTTTTCCAATCATAGACGGCTAAGCGAGTCGCTTTCACCCCCTCCCCATTTTTGCGATCTTCAGCCAGGCTTCAGGAACTGGATTAAAGCCGGTTGATCTTATCCAGCGGCGTGTTAAACCCTCTCGTAGCCGCTTGATCGCCAGAGCAGAAGAAGTCGTCGTTATCGAGTTTTCAATGAAACCCATTGTTGGTTAATACCGAGCCGAATCGATTATTCTCCGGCCGTCGTTTTCGGAAATGGACGCGATGAAAAGGGCCGGCGAAAGTGCAGACTACACGATTTTCACATGCGGGTCGGCTGACGGTTTTTTTTCTTCCTTTTTTTTTTTTTTTAGAAAGGATAACCGTTCCGATACTGGTT
>SMSQ01025338.1:5271-36572 GCA_019453375.1 Ctenoplectra terminalis | reverse complement strand
TTTTTTTTTTTTTTAGAAAGGATAACCGTTCCGATACTGGTTACCCGCAAGTCACGTTTTCAGCGCGGGTCTTTGTTATCGGGTCGAGAAGCTTGATAAGTTAAACGAATAAAATCTCCACCTCGAACCGTTACATCATCAGCCATGAAAATTGTGTCGAGAGGAGGGCTTTCAGCTTGCCGTAAAAGAAATCGATTGGATGGAAAAACGAAGTCACTTAAGATCTATGAGATAATTGCAGATGTCTGGCCTCGCGATCGACCGCGCGTCATGCTCTAGTTCTGCGATTTTTGTGGGTTAAGGATATGGCAATAACCAAATGGTATATAATAATATATAATAATTTCATGGTATATGTATATGTATATTATATAGAGATATACATAAAAGAAAGGTTGAAAAAAAAAGAAACTGTCCATCACGTAGCTCACACTTTCTCATCCGATAATCGTTACTCTCTCGTTCTCCCGAAGATCGATAATCGATTTAGGTGTTTTGCATACGGACACGCGCATTGACATAATTTTCATGGAACTAGATGGTTTATGAAATTGTTGGAAATATTAGTTCCAGAATATCTATATACTTTAATCTTGAATAGTTGAATAGTTGAATAGAAGAAAGAGAGGATAACACCGTCTTTGACTCGCGGTTATAAATAAAAAACGGGCGTAATGTAAATAGTTGAGGTCTTGAAACCGAAGATGTCACGATTATAGACTTTTAACAAAATATGAGTTCCAACAGAAGTAAAATGATACGTAACCGAGTGTTTTATGGTATTTTTGTGCGGTTCAGTAGTATAACCTGTGATGGTTCAGACATACGGTGCTATTAACTGTATTGAATTCTTTATTTATTTTTTTTACTTATTCAACGTACGTTTAACTTACATGAAATTAGAGACAAATTTTCTTATAAGTAACTTTATACATGCTTCTCTTCCGAATATGAATCTGAAACTTTATATTGTTTGAATAAAAATATTGGAGTGGTCCATAAGTTCGTGCAGTTTCTTATGAGTGTACAAATTTTTTGTTGCTTTTTTTTAAATATTTAATAATATCATTTTACATTTGTTTATTTGCACTTTACTACTATTCGTGACATTTCCTCAACGTTAAAATAATTTTTAAACTCAATTGTCAAGTCAGATTCGCAATTTTAGATGGTTATGCAGAATGTGAATCATTATTTAGGGCAAAATTACTTTTTAAAACGTGAAAATCATATTTGTGCTATTTTCGCAGCAACGTAATATTTATTACATACGGTACAAATATTTTGAACGGTCTTAGTAATTTTGTAATCACGATTAAACTCATAGAGCAACACGCGTCGGAGATGCTTGTTTTTATTCACTTGAGAGTTTGTCGTTTTGTAATTACCACTTTTGTGTTACTAATGCTAAACCAAAAGTTCCATAACAATTACGATAAAGTAGAATATACACTATCGAATGATATATAACGCATTATCGATAAGCAATTGTTACTGAATAAAACTTATGAAATAAAACCTGCATGAACTTATGGACTAGTTAAGTAGTATAGGATTGAAAATCGCTATTATTGTTTGAGACTATTTTAAGGTTGCGAAAAATGGAGAAAAGAACTAAAGTACTATTCCGTCATTTCAATCAAATACTATTCGTCCTTATAATAAAAAATTAATTTCTTTTAAATATAAATATTTCATAAATATTCTTTACTGCCGTAACGTAGGACGTCAAAAATCACACAGCTTTGAGTTTAACTTCCAGTATTTAGTTAAACCTTACGTTGTATTTTTTAAATAATGTAGTTAAAATAGTTTAGTTGCACAAATATTTAAATTTCAGATAAAACCGTGATTTCCATAAAATCTAAATATTTTGTTATTAATTTGCTTCCTCAAAAGGAGTATGTATAATTTAATATTCACGTGCCGTAGATATTACACGCTAATAAAGAATGCTTACAGCTAAATTTCTTAAATTGCTTAGGAATATTGTTTGAAGCGTCAGGTTAGTGAACAATTTGCTCACTTCGCGTTCCATTTTATTTCCGCGTGTTCAATATTTCCTGAATATTTGAAGAGGCTTAAAAACATGTTTTAAAGAACTACTCAGAGCTCGTTTTTCTTAACTCGACAGAAAACCGGCACACAATCAAGAATATAACATGCCGCGCTGTAAATGACGCGTTGCTTTTAACTAGATAGTAAAAATCAAAATGTACTTTATTATTCATTTATCAGCGGCAACTTACACATCGGCGTGGCCGCTAATTTAATTAAATGTTCAACCGGTACATCCAGTTCGACCCAGTTCAGAGTCCGGTTAAAATTAATAATGCTTGGTTACTTTACACGAAGCATGGTTGCGATAAACGCGGCGCACGAGAACGCTCAGCCTTCTTTACATAGATTAAAAAGTAACGCTACCCCGATTCAACTTTTACTTCCATCCAATTTTTACACCAACACGAATTTTCCTTATGATCCAGAACTTTACGCCCAGTCGTCGAGTCTCGAGAGAACCACGGACACCCAAGCACGGTTGTATGTATGCGGAAAGTTATTTGACGGTACGCGGACAACGGGAAGACGTCGGCGGTTCGAAAGTGCGATGACCGGTCAGGGGACGAAAACGTTTTATATACGTGGCTGCATACGAGATAAAGGAGAAAAAAGAGGGCAAAAGGATCCAAGGTGTTTATGGTCGTTTGATGCCGCGAATCCGACTCAAGAGGGCAGCGTTCGCTCTTCCGCAAGGGCTCTCCCTCGTTCTGGCCAATCTGCTCGTTCCCCGGCAAGCTGAAAATTCTGTATTCAACAGCCGTCACGGTTCGGCACTACTATTAGGCCGGTAACTACTTATTCAAACCGGATCGCTCGAAACGTCCTCCTTTCTCGGGGATAGTTGTCAACGCGAGCACGTCCTACCGTAGAATCCCCACCCCATTTCACCAACACCAGATGCGGTACTTCTACTAGCATCTCGCTATCGTTACCGCTGGTCTACCACATGTATCCAGTGCAGTCAGGATTATACCAACACCGCTGGCTAGGATATCGTTATCGGCGCTAACAATAAGACTAATGTCGCTAACGTCACCGGCACGGCTAGCGCTCCTACTAACGGCATCATTATCGAACTACCGCTAGCAGTTATTGTTAACGGTAACTTTATTAGCACTCGTGGACGATGGGAGAGCTCTAACGCCGACCGAACACCGGTGTTGTTACACGGGTCGGATTATGCGTTTAGCCCGGCCGGCCATCGATGCCATCGGGATTTAATCTTAACGTTATCGGTATTGCTATGATCGCGTGGCGTGTAACACGGGTACGGTTGATATTATTATCAAAAATGTATTATTATCGCGATAGCACTCTTGGGGCAATCGTTGGTACAGTTATCATCGCGAAGGCTCGAACCGAGAGCGGATCGTTTGTAACGACAACTATTACTACCAGTAGCGAAACTACCATTGTCACCGCTACCACCTGACCTAACCTTTTTCCGTAACGATGCAGCCTCGACCTCCCCTGGCCTGCATCGTCCTTTTCTCTCCGTGTCCCTCCCATCGAAACCTCTCGTCTCTGTCGTGTTGTTTAGGTGCAGTTTTATTGTCCTCCTGCTCCCAACGCTTGGTTCCCGCAGTCCCGGATGCGCAACGACGCACTCCAAGCAATTCCTGGTCCGGAGGAATGGCCAACGAGATCGCAAACATGGTTCCGGGCTACGTGTCCCTTGTGTATATCGGACCGACGTACCCCCGCCCCCTCTCTTTCTGTTATTTCGTCTCGTTTGCTGGCCAGCAATGCTACGAAACGCTATCTCACGATTCTTCTTCGGATGGATTGCAAACTGTTCGCTTCTTCCGAGCGCGTGCGCGCGCGTGTCCGGGGCGGATTGGCTTTGTTAAGGAAGGATCTGATATCGAATAAAAAGTTTTATTTTCGTGGACGAAGGAAGCTGTAGTTTTAAATGCTTTAGAATAATACTGTTTCGTATGATGTTTTATGTTAACTAAAATTGCAATTGTTATAATAATATTGGAGAAACATTAGCAGGGAAATATTTTCCGAAGTTACGATATTATAACTTATTTAAGGATAAAGAGGGCGGTGGTTGATTCAAAAGGCTCAGGAATAATACTGTTTTGTATAATGTTTGACGTTAACTAAAATTGCAATTGTTATAATAATATTGGAGAAACATTAGCAAGGGAACATTTTCCGAAGTTACGATATTATAAGGTATTTAAGGATAAGGAGGGTGATGGTTGATTCAAAAGGTTAAGGAATAATTCTGTTTCGTATGATGTTTTATGTTAACTAAAATTGCAATTGTTATAATAATATTGGAGAAACATTAGCAGGGAAATATTTTCCGAAGTTACGATATTATAACTTATTTAAGGATAAAGAGGGCGGTGGTTGATTCAAAAGGCTCAGGAATAATACTGTTTTGTATAATGTTTGACGTTAACTAAAATTGCAATTGTTATAATAATATTGGAGAAACATTAGCAAGGGAACATTTTCCGAAGTTACGATATTATAAGGTATTTAAGGATAAGGAGGGTGATGGTTGATTCAAAAGGTTAAGGAATAATTCTGTTTTGTATAATGTTTGACGTTAACTAAAATTGCAGTTGTTATAATAATATTAGAGAAACATCAGCAGGGGAATATTTTCCGAAGTTACGGTATTATAACTTATTTAAGAATAAAGAGGGTGATGGTTGATTCAAAAGGCTCAGGAATAATGCTGCTTTGTACAATGTTTGACGTTAACTAAAATTGCAGTTGTTACAATAATAATAGAGAAACATTAGGAAGGGAATTCCTTCAGAAGTTACTTCATTATAAATTAATAACAGACGAAGAGGAGTGGTGATTAATTTAAAAGGCTCAGAAATAATATTCTTGTATGTTATATTTCTGTGAATGTAATATTTGGTGTTAAATAGAATTAAAATTGTTATGTTAACATCCGTAAAACATCGGCAAGGGAGTTACTTCAGATGTTACTTTGTTATAAATTAAATTATTGAAAAATGGAAAGGGGTGATAATTTAAAAAGTTCACGTGCACTATCGACTCATAAGCATTCGATCGCTCGCTTATTTTTAATAAAATATACTTTACGATATTATTATTTAATCACTACTGGTACATAATATGATACCTCAAAATTTAATTTTATGTATAAATTATTGAGCTAATATGCAATAGAAACGACATTAAAGTCTGTAAGTGTCAAATTTCGTGGAATTATTTCGTTACTCAAAAAATTTATTATCTTCAGGTTATTTAATTACTAAGCTATGGACAAGATAAAAAATATTCTTCTAAAGTAGCAGAGATACTATTGCGATTAATGTAAGTTTATTTAATTTTAATACATTATTGACAAGTTTCTTTCAATAAATAATTTTAATCTACGATCTATCAATTCCTTAAGACGGTAGTAAATATTACTTTGAATTGTTAACTCGTCCTGATTAGGATAATCGACACATTCAAAATTCTTTTCACACATTTTACAAACAGCACACTTGGATTCCATTTCTCAAGAACCTCAAAATCGATTGCAATCGAAGATTAACCCTTTTAGTACCTTAGATCCAACATATATCGACTTTCCACTTTTAATATAATTCAAACACAAAGTAACAACTTTATTAATTTTAATAGATACTTCAAGAAGTGCATATTTGTAAGGTACTTTTATACGGTATCCGGAAAACTTATATCGTACCATAAAGGTTAAACATCATAAAAATCATCGCATAAAAAGACTTAAAAGCCAAATGCCGTGTTCTTATAAAAAAATAAGCCTCAATTCTTTCCAAAACATATTATCGTTCGATCGTCTACGACTCGGAAAAATGTAATATTCTAAGAGCATAATCACCTATTCATAATACGGGAGCTGGAATAGCAAGTGGAGCTTATAATTGACACATTTGAGTAACATTTATGTACCGTCATTAAAAATTGATCCAGTTAACAAATTTACGAATGCTTATGAACGGTGGTGTTCGTATTTTCATTGATAACGTACATCATATTTTGCGCACATTAAATGCACGATATGTTTATACCCGAGTAAACATCCGTGTACCTATAACTATCGCACAGCAGATATAGTCGTCGATCTTGTACGCGATGTAGAACAGAATGGGCCGTTTAACGCATAATTAGACACGGAAAATATACGCGAGGCAATGTAACGTAACTAAGTGCTAACAGGTATGAGGGATTTTGAAAGGATGAACTGTGGAAGCTGTGATCAACGTGTATCAGATTCGATACGATACTACCAATAATACCTTCCCGATACACGCGCTAATTACTGCGTTAGACACCGGCAACCGCGAACTATGTGCCAATAACGTCAAATCGATCGCGGTGCTCGAAATTCGCCGCCGTTAAGAACGATCATTCTCTCCCAAGATAATGAAATCGATCAATGCTGTCACGTATCCTGTTTGCCACCAGCGAATTGGCTTGTTGCGTCAGGATTTTCTCAAAGACGCGCTCGCGTAACACGATTACAATGGAGCGACTAGCAATTTGACTTTAATTATCCAGTCGAAACCGTGAGATCAGAAACGGTATAAATCGCTCTTAACGTTTTAACCGGGAAAGACGAGTTAACTCGTCACGAAAATTATCGATATTTTCGACGTAATAATTTGTTTTCTCGGGGATTCTTTGCTTTGTAATATATCGTTAGATTTGCATTAGGAACATATTATATCATACTTACATTTTGTAAGAATTAAAATCGATCTAAAAAAAATTATTTTTATTTTAATAATTTTTCAAATCCAAAGAAAAGCTAATTATTATTCTCAGAGAGTCTCTGCTTTGTAATGTACCCTTAGATTTGTATTAGAAACATATTATATTATACTTATATTTGTAAGAATTGAAATCGATCTAAACAAACTTATTTCTATTTCAGTAATTTTTATTTCCGTCTATGAAGAAGTTTTTTATTAAGAAGTGACGCAGTTAACTGGTTAATTAACTTTTCAAACACAACGAAAAGCTAATTATTAATTTCAGAGAGTCTTTGCTTTATAATATACCGTTACATTTGTATTAGAAACATATTATATTATACTTACATCTGTAAGAATTAAAATCGATCTAAACAAAGTTATTTCTATTTCAGTAATTTTTATTTCCGTCTATGAAGAAGTTTCTTATTAAGAAGTGACGCAGTTAACTGGTTAATTAACTTTACAAACCCAAAGAAAAGCTTTTTTTTTTAAATTAATGATAGGATTTTTTCAAAATTTTTAAAAACTATGTACTTGTATCTTTAACAGTGTTATAAATAAAAATGTAATTTTTTTCTTGCCAGTAACAGTTTGTGTAATATTCCGATAAGACATTATTGTATAAGTCCCAAGATATAATTTATAGTAAATGTGATGAGAATGTAATGTTGTAATGAATGTAAATGAAGCTGGCGGTTTTAAAAGTATAATTGTTTTTAGGATTAATAAAGTATATTTGCAGTAAAATAACTGGTGTTCATATTAATTCGCACAATATTGTAACTCATAAAGATTAGAACAGAAATATGTCGATAATAGTTTGTGATATCTTTTATATTTATATATATTTTACGATTAATAAAGTATATTTGCAATAAAATAACTTTGTGTTCACATTAATTCGCACAATATTCTAACTCATAAAGATTAGAATAGAAATATGTCGGTAATAATTCGTGATATATTTCTATTCTAATCTTTATAAGTTACAATATTGTGCGAATTAATGTGAACAAGAGTTATTTTACTGCAAATATACTTTATTAATCGTAAAAACAATTATACCTTTAAAACCGTCAGCTCCATGTACATTTATTACAATGTTCTCATCACTTTTACTATAAAATATATCTTAGGATTTGTACAATAATGTGTTATCGGAATATTAGGTGCTTGAAAGAATACAAATTTGGCATCTTCTGACAATCCTTTTTTATCATGCTAATAAATGATTCATGTTTATACGCATTAAATATATATTTTTATAAATCATTTCGCAAATTACCATCTGTATGTGATTTGTGCTGTTTCTGTATTAATTTGACGTATTTAAAATGTGAACATGATTCGATGCGTATCTCAATATTAAAAAAAAAACATGATTCGGTGCGTATCTGAATATTTAAAAAAGGACATGATTCGGTGCATATCTCAATATAAAAAAAAACATTCTTTAAAAATTGAATTATATCATTTCTTATCTCATCGATTCAACTATTTCAACTAGTTACGAAATATTAAAGTTAGAAAGATTTATTTAATTGCGTAACTGCTTGGTGTAAAAAAGAGATTTAAGCTTCCAGTTTGATCGGACGATATTTTACAAACTAAAGTGTTCACGAATTTTTGACAGTGATTCTGTGTTACGTACGAATTGGAAGCAAGATTTTTAGTTTTTCTCGTTTTCTCGATTTTAATACGGTTTACCAGGATGCGAACATTTTTTCAACTTCACGATTTCTAGGAAACATTCATAAGGTAATCAAACTTTTCCCATTTCAAGCCATTTGGGACTCGAGTTGCGAATTAGCAATTTTATTCGGTTTTATGGTGCTTCAGGTTTATATTCGTTTAAACGGATATTTTAATTCACCAATTCTATTGAACAGTTTTATTTAGCTACGCATTAATCAATCACTATCGATTCTTTCATAAACTTTTTATCAAGCACAGTTTCGTTCCATTTTATATTTTCAAACCATAATTGTGTTTTATTACATAATTGTGTTTAATTATTTATTTTATTTCGCATCAAACACTAAGTTGGGTTATTAGCGACTCAGTCTCTAGGAAAAATATTTTTGAAGAAGCTTAGTATTTTTTTATAAATTTAAATAGTTGAATCTTATTTTTATTCAATACCAATCACTGCGTTTACAGAAACTATTAGGTTGGTGCATGTGAAATGTCGGGTTTTCTTAGTAAATCACAGTAACTTTGAAGAATTTTTTGACCTTATCAATTTAAAAAATGTGATGTAATACCATGAAATGATTAATATTCATTCTTAGAGCAAGTTCTTTTGATGCTTCACGCAAATTATTTTCCATCAATGCTCTCAATACACGGGTCTACCGCGTAACTTATTTTGGAGAGAGATTTCTAAAACAGAATTTTGCGAATTAACACTGAACTTTTCTCTTGTTCACAATATTTTGTCCAAACGCTTCGTTTTATGTTCCCAGTGATTTTTGCAGCATTATCGTCAAGTTTCTGTTCATATAAGAAAATTATACTCATATCAACAAAATTTACACTTGGAATAAATTTTTAAAAAGTGGCTAAAATGCATAATTCAGGAAAAAGTGTTTCGAATATAATATGACTCTGATAATAGATAACCGAACCGTATAAAAGGTTATCTGATAAACAATCATACGGTGGAAACAGGAATACAAATATTTACGTGTAACCAAATCCGGTATTTCATATGCACCAACCTAATACATCGTTATCCAGTGACGCTTCAGGTTTACCACGTAACTCATTTCGCAGAGAAATTTCTAGAACAGAATTTTGCGAATTGACACTGAACTTTTCTCTTGTTCGCAATATTCTATCCAAACGCTTCGTTTTAACTAATATCGACAAAATTGATACTTGGGATAAATCTTTAAAAAGTGGCTAAAATGCATAATTTAGGAAAAAGTGTTTCGAACATGATGTGACTCTGATAATATACAGTACTGTGCAAAAGTCTTAAACCACCTGGCAAAAAAAATATTTTGCTATCTTAGAAACGAATTTAAGATGGATTAATATTATTTTTATTTTGACGTTATTTCCTTCTTTTTTTTAAGAATTAGATTCACGAGGTGTTAATTAGATTGAGAAATATTGATTAATTTAAAACAATCAATATTTTGTGTATTCTCTTTTTACTTTCGCTACACGACAGTTTTAGATAATTGTTGAATAAATTTTAAGAAACTCACTTTGCATTTCCTGCCATTCTGTTATCGACAATTTAAGAAGCTGATTTTTTCGTTTTTGGCTTTCTTCGTATGTTTCCTTTATACTTTGCATACGCGTTCCATAACATTTTAATCAAGGCTCTGCTTGTTAAAGAATTTTTAAAACATATTTTCACCAGATAAAATTATGCATGACCAACACAAGAAAGGCAATATGGAAAAATTTGAATTTAACAGTGTTAAGAAATGCTTCTCTAAAATATGTTTAATTACAGTTACAAGATCAATAATGTAGATGGTCTAAGACTTTTGCACAGTACTGTATAACAGAACTGTATAAAAGGTTATCTCATAAACAATCGTACGGCGGTAACAGGAACACAGATATTTGCGTGTAGTAAAAATGCATTTCATATGCACCAACCAAATAAAATAGTTCAAGTTGCTAATAACGCATATAGCAATTTTATTAACCCTCTATGGGACCGTGTGACTTAAAAATTACAAACTGATGTGTCTATATTTTAAAAAATTAATTTCGCTTAGCTACCACTGCATTATTAAATTTGATTACTGTATTACTGTAGCGACACCACGATCCATTGACAGTAATTATTAGTTAAAACATTTTCAAATCAAAGCGAAAAACTGTAATCAATCGTAATTTTTTCTCCGATAAGCAGACAAAATTCGGGCTATAGAGGGTTAACTAATAATTGCTATAAATGGATCGTGTATCGCTACAGTAGTACAGTAATCAAATTCAATACTACAGTGATAATTAAATAAAGTAAATTTTTTAAAATATAGATACATTAACTTGTAATTTTTAAGTCATACGGTCCCATAGAGGGTTAAGGTCAGTTAACCCTAAAAGTTACAAACTGATGTATCTATATTTAAAAAAATTAATTTTGTTTAGTTATCACTGCACTATTAAATTCGATTACTGTATTACCGTAGCGACACTACGATCCACCTACAGTAATTATTACTTTAAACATTTTCAAATCAAAGCGAAAAACTGTAATCAATCGTAATTTTTTCTCCGATAAGCAGACAAAATTCGGGCTATAGAGGGTTAAGTGGTAAATAGAAAGAATATAACACAAAATATCAGTTGTAAAATCGTTACAAAATTTTTATTTTAATTGACAATGATATATCATTCTGTCTCGAAAGCAATGAGCACCCAATATTACTGTGGTAGATCACATTGATTGCATCGATACACAAACATTGCAGAAAATTACAGTAGTTAGGAAACACGTCACGCGTAGAAACGGATCTGCCGATTAATTATTTATAGTAATGTGATATTGATCCGTCTGGCTAGTTTCCACCAGATTGACCACCCATAAGCCGCGTATGTACTACCCCATTGGTTTGAAAACACATGTATGAGTCGCCAACATTAATGGCGGTTGTGTTGTGGAAGGTAATTTATCGTTAAACCAAACGTATAATTTCAATAGATACTAAAATTTCTCTGGAATGAACGAAATTTTTTGATGGTACAAATCAATTTAAATGTTTCAAATACTAATACGTTTATTTTTACATTTTTACATTGGTGATAATGTATAAATATATTTATTTATATCGATTTTGTATCATTTGCCTTCGGTTTCAAGTTCTTAATCATTTACTATTTACGTATATTTTAATTCTGTTCCTTTTTTTTGTTGTAACAGTAATATTCTAACAGAAAAAAATACTTTAAATTGTATCTGCAACACTTATTTTTTAATTTCTATTTAATTAAAATTACCACGGGATTATTCAATAGGAAATGTTGGATTTCTCGTTTTGAAATCTCTTTAGATACTCTTTAGAACCCTGCTACGATCTTCAAATTTATTTTAACTGAACGGTGCTATCAGTTCGCCAAATAAAAAATATTTATTTTTGAAACAAATGCAGCTGAAGATGTTCTGTAACGATTTTAAATAAAATTGCAAATGACATCATTAAAAAATGTTTGCAAAAAAACGTATTTATCTTTAAAAAGAACTTCTTTTGCATTTATTTTCTAAAAATATACGAAGACTGTAGGAGAAAGACCTTATATAATGTAAAATTTGCTATTTTTTATAGGACAATACAAAAAAAAAAAAAAAAGAATGTGGGTCCCTGTAAGGAACAATTTCTAGGCAAATTTCAAGCAAATTTTTAGTCGTTTCATTACTCCTATATATTTGTTATCATTATATAATATTTTTATTATTTACTCGTTTTATTAACGAAATATTAACGAGAATATATAGATATAACGTTATATAAAGTTATATACGAGATGTAACATTTTGTGAAAGAAAACTGTTGTTGAGCGCTTCGAGAACAATCACACACTTCAAGAATATTAGTTACAGGCAATAATAAATAAATGAGCAATATGAAAAAGAAATTTAAATAGTATGTTAATTTTGTTCGTAATAATCTCCATTAAATCTCCATTAAATCGAGAAATTTGCTTTTATTTTCTTAATTTTACTATTAGTCAAAGAGGATATTTTTTATCAATGCAATATTTATTTATCGTTATGATTACTTTATTAATCTGTGCTATCAAAAATGAAATAGCGTCCACATTTACATAAATATATTCAACAAAAACTGAAACATTTTAGTTTTATTTTGCGATAACTCTGCGCACAGAGTTGCATTAAATTAAATTGTCCGCACACGCACCTTTCTTTAAAAGTAAATCCTAAGCCAAGGAGTTAACACTAGAACTACCGACGACTAAAGTATACTTATTTTTACCGAAAAACTCAAAGTGGAAAGTATATAAAATAATATGTAATGCAATTCAGACAAGAATTCAGACAAGAAAGTTTATAAAATAATATGTAATGCAATTCAGACAAAAGTTTATCTATATTTTTAATAGAAAATCGCGGAAAATCTGCTTAAAGGTTAATTTATAAAGATTCTGTAAACAATTACGAATGGGCCATTTTGACCACTTTGGTTGTTCTAGTGTTAAAATACTCTCTTAGGCCCGATGCAGACGAGCGACCTTCGTCCGCGCGATCTCCCTACGATCGTACATGTTTCTTTCTTTTATTATACAACTCAAAAACGATGAAGACAAACATTAATCGCAGTGAGATCGCGCGGACAAAAGTCGCTTGTGCGGATTGGCTCGTATAGTTATCAGATGATACAAAAATCAACGAAAATAGACCATCACCTTTTTCACCTGCGGTCTTCATGTGTAATGCAGTACAATCAATCGACTCATAAATAGGAATATTATCAAAATGAACTATCCCGCGAGTTAAACACGATTATTCGTAATTATTAAATACAGATAATTGATATGACGCGCAGAGAAACCACAGAGCGGTGCAGTTGATAATACCCAAAACTGATAGCAGGATCACTGTTGCAGAGAATTATTCGGGCGTTTCAATCCTTTCGACAAAACACGGTTTCCACAAATATTTCTAAATTCATTAGTTTAATGTCACCCGAAGTTATAAACGTTAGTTCGATACGTATCGTTTGCGGGCAATTTAATCAGTTAAATGCATTGGCCTGTGGTAGAAGCTTGTTCCGATTCTGTTCTGTCGAAGCATCAGAAACATTTTCGGATAAACTTTGTCGAAATATTAATTGGCAACTAATTTAAAATATGCACATCGTGTGTATATCGATGGACGAGTGTGTGCATACGTGTACGAACGGTAAAATGATATGAAAAGAGCGCTGGAGATACGAAATATTGCTGACCGCTTGATCTTTCGCGATACAATTTAGTATTGGGTTGTCCGGAAAGTTGGTGCCGATTTTTATGGAAAATTCAAACGCAACGCATTTAAATTTCCTTGAACATTTACTAAATTATATACGTTCCATTTTGTTCTATAACATTTCTCCATCGCTCGCGTAACTTAAATATCCCATCCTTCCAAAACTTCTTAGGTTTTTCGGTGAAAAACTTTTCCATATTTAACACTGGAACTACCGTACCAGTCAAAATGACTGGTTCGTAATTTGTCACAGAAATTTTATAAATTTACAGTAGCGCATTTTCAGAGATTTTCTATAATTCTTTAAACGAAATATGCACGAAGAATTATTACCCCTGATATAAGTATTTTTTTAAATAGTTATCATTTCGATTTCCTTGGTACAAATAAGTCTATTTTAATCGTCGGTAGTTCTACTGTTAATAGCGTATAAAACAAAACTTTTATCTAAAGATGCCTGAAGTGTCACTCTTTAGAATATGTACGCGTGTCATTTGTTTTCAATCATTCCGACATATTGAGGACCTGTTCTAATGGCACCTACCGAAAATCGGCACCAACTTTCCGGACAACCCGATATATTTACGAATTTCATATTTTAGCTATAATATGAAAATTAAGAAATTAAGAATAAAAATGTTTCTTCGATAGGAATAATAGGGTTGCGTTACTGATAATTTTATAATAAATTACTTACAAGGAATATTACGTAGTAGACACACGCCGATTTTTATGAAATTTTTATACGATACAGATATCGAAAAAAATATTTGACGCGTATTTATAATATTTGTTTTATATCGGTCATCGTTCATTTTGAAAGTGTGATATCAGCCCTCAAAGTAGGATGTAAACGTTTTTAAAGGAATTAATTTTTTTTTACGAACTCGTCACATAGCTGGATTTGAAATTAAGAAACAGACAAAATTGTATATTTAAACTTTCTTTTTATCTGCAATAGTTTTTGAAATATACAATACCATCTGTAGTGTCGTAGTTTTAAGGACTTTTAGTTTATGGAGGGCGGTAGAGGGCGTAACGGACGGGGACCGGACCCAACAGACGGTAGAGGGGTCGATGCGTGGGGTAGAGTTGAAGAGAGCGGAGATTAGAAGGGAACAGAGAGTTGAAGAGAGCGTGGATTAGAGTTGAACTGAGAGTTGAAGAGAGCGTAGAGTAGAGTTGAGGAGAGTGTTGAACAGAGTTGAACAGAGAGTTGAACAGAGTGTTGCACAGAGCGTAGAGAGTGTTGAACAGAGCGTCGAACGAGTGTGGTTGTGTAGTTAGAGAGTTGGTGTGAGACTAATTAGATATTTATGCGCATTATAGTCGCTCACCTAAACTTTATTACTAATAATTAAACGTTTACAAACTATATTTAAATAAAAACTCTATACATCAAGTAGGTTTTACACCCCCTAGTTTGAGGACTGATATCACCCCTTCGAAGTGAACGATGGCCGACATAAAAAAATACGTGTATCATATTTTTTCGAGATCTGTATCATATTTTTTCGAGATCTGTATCATATTAGAGTTTTATCAAAATTAGTGTATGTCAACTTCGTAACGTTCTTCGTAAGTGACTACAATCGATGTACACCACTGCTCACAAGTATTAGGATATCAGTAAACACTGTATTCTGGTACAGTTTAAATTTATACATAGAACAACAGTTGAATTAGACTTTTATTTATTGTTCGCTTTGTTTCACTGTTTGCCATTTTATATTAAAGTAATTCACCGTTTATCGATCACGTTCGATCGAGCTAGCTTGAAGTTTTATATTCATGTAAATACAATTCAATGTTACTTTTAAGCCTCTATGGAACCGTGTGACTTAAAAGTTACAAACTGATGAATCTATATTTTAAAAAATTAATTTTGTTTAGTTATCACTGCACTAATAAATTTGATTACAGTATTACTGTAGTGTCACCACGATAAATCTACAGTAATTATTAGTAAAAACATTTTCAAATCAAAGTGAAAAACTGTAATCAATCGTAATTTTTTCTCCGATAAGCAGACAAAATTCGGGCTATAGAGGATTAATTATATTATAAAATTTGACATTTCATACACAACAACCTAATAATATCATTTAATAGTTGCAGATTCGTGCAAATATTTTTTATGATTTCATAGGAACACGTATTTGTAAAACTCTTCGCATTTATTGTGCGTTTTAAATATTCAACGATACTGAAAACAATGCACGCACTCAAAGTGAAAGCATAAAAGTTAACGCGCTTCGTTCATTTGTTTAAAAAATTTTGGTAACGTTTTATGCAGTCGAAGCGTACGTTCTGGAAATGTATTCAAACAAGAGGATGCGGGAAATGGGGAAAACTGAGGTCAGCTTTTTTTAAATGTTGTTGTCCATTTTGTAGGAAAAAAATATTGTTCGGTCTAAAATAAGCTGTAAAATAATTAATTATTTTCCATATTTTTGCGGTGCAGCATAATGAAATTGCTGCTCATCTTGCTGCTAACAAAACTGTTTACGCGATAGAAATATTTACAGGCACAAAAATAAAATTTAAATTAAATTATAATTTGAAAATGAAATTGCAAATTTCAAAAAAAGTAAAAATACTTGCTTCTCTGTGTAATAATAATCAAAAGATAATTAAATCAAATCAAACTGTATTTTAATGTCTACATAACTTAAAAATAAAAATTTTGCCGAATCGATGATGTTTAGTTAAAAAAATAAAAAAAATTGAAAATATTATCGAAATGAGAAACAGTAGTAATATAAATATTGATTAATTTAATCAATTATCTCGGTACTGCAAATTTGTATACAATTTTTACCTAATAATTAAAATAAGGAAATAAATAAATAACTAAAAATTAAACATTTGAACTAAAAATGAAATGCAATAATTTCCTCTCGATTAAATATTTATTTTAAAAGCATTTAAATAATATAAATATATGATATATCAAAATATAAAAATATAAGCTTTGAAGATAAAGAGCATAACTGAGCGTATAACAAATTGTATTTTTTCAAAAATAAGTTACTGAAATAGAAGCACCGAAATCTATAGCATGCATATTTTATTATTTAATACTCCCGTAGTATTTGTATGCATTAAAACCAGTTCATGTTTTCATGCATGAACGTTTACATCTTTTGCGTTGCTTTAACGACGAACACCATGCACGTTCAGATTATACGATTCATTTTAATTTTATGTTGAACATTTGTATTTCTCAAAATTAAGAAATCTTTTACTGTTTGATTCCATTCTAAAAATAATCTGTTGCATTCCAATTTGTTCAATTTTGCTTCGTGATGTATTATCTTTCTCGTTAATAAGTCAGATATCTATAAAATAAAATCAAATACAGAAGGAAAGATTTTCTAAAATAATTTTAGTGGTTTAAAATATAACTAATATTTAATGTATTAAATTATTTAATTTACGACTAATATTAATATTTAATATTTAATATTTATAATAATTATAATTATAATTTAATATTAGTAATTTAATATTAATATTTAACCACTTGGCTTACAATTTCTTCAATCTTTATACATATTAGCAATAGTTATTCACGTGTTTGACACTCTGTCAAACGCAAGGTATCGAAATATTACACGTATTTTGTATTCGCTAATTTTCAACATTGTAAATTTAATTTACAGTTAAAGCTAAAATTAAACTTTATCATAAATATTGTGTCTTTTTATCGTATTTTATCCAAAATCGGCGCCACGAGTGTGACTCTTGGTTATAGGGCAAAGGGTTAATATACGATTTAATATATTAAATATTTGTATATTTTTTTTATTTTATTTAAATCTATATATTAGTATTTTATTAGTATATTATTATTACACAGAACCGATCTTTCTCAAATTTTGAAACATTATTTCTAAATACTCTAGAACCGATACCGTCTGTGTAGTATATCTCAAAGTGTACAATAATTCACCACGCTTATCTATTTTTGTTATATCTGTCGATATTAAAATTGAAAAAAAAAAAGGTTCTAATATCCGCCGTGACTAATATCCTATCGAATAGAAGAAATTTTTTTTTTTCAACCCATTCACAAAACGATAACTGAAAAATTGCTCTGGATCGAAGCGAGTGATTTTAAGTACCCTAGTATCGCAGTTCATTCCACGCTAACGATAAGTTACATTTTATCGTCGTGTCGTGTTTTGCTATTATCTGAAATTAAAACGTCGTTCCGTGTCACAAACTGACGCGACCGAACACGGTATCTATGATCTTCGTGGTGGTTTTCACCTATTATGAAAATACTCGAGGGAAACGAAGGATTTCCATCATTGTACGAGAAAAATGAACAAACAAATACAAGTTGTTTTTCAAATTTTCGTAATACTGTGAAACCTCGATAACTCGAATCTCGAGGGAAGGGAAAAAATCCTCCAGTTACAGAGATTTCGGCTTATCGAATTTTCGAGTAAGAGAGGTTCAATAAATAAAAATCCTACTTATAGAGACTTTTCTACTTGTGATCATTTTAGCGAACAATTTTCAATATGAGAAAATTCAGTAAATCTTCTTTTACAATCTAAATTATATTTCTGATTAAATTATGATTTTTTTCTTACTTCTTAGGATTGTTAACCCTTTGTTCTATATCCACGAGTCACACAGCCGATTCTGGATAAAATACAATAAAGACATACAATATTTATAATAAAGTTCAATTTTAGCTTTAACTGTACTTTAAATTTACAATATTGAAAATTAGCAAATACAAAATACGTGTAATATTTAAATACTTTGCGTTTGACAGAGTGTCAAAGACGTGAATAACTATTGCTAATACGTATGAAGATTGAAGAAATCGTAAGCCAAAAGGTTAATAGAGCGCTAATGGGAGTTTTTAATTCTTATTTTTCTATTTTATTTTATTTTATGTTTAATATTTTATATTTACTTTATTTTGTATTTGTTTCTCATTCATTTGCTATTTATTTAATGTTTATTTTCTCTCTATAGAGAAATAGATAATAGATAAATACCAAATGAAATAAACATTATATCCCCATGTGACTTACAAGTTACATGCTCATATATTTATATTTTTTTTTATTCACTTATTAACGTATTTTATTTACTTATTATTTTGCTTCATTACATATTCCATTTACGTATCAGTAAATTTTATTATTATGCGATACTATACTGCGATATTGATAATAGATAATTCATTTATATTTATTACTGGTTCAGAAATCCTTCAACGAAACTGAGAAATTCTAACCAATTATAATTTCTTGTCTTGATAAGCGAACAAAATTCCTGTTATAGAGAGTTAACAAACAAGTATAACATAAATAAACATATTGTCCATGATATATAAGCTGTGACAATAAAATTTCGAAAATAATTTTATTTTCCACGAAGTAACAGGAACGTAAACTGTTATGTCTCCTCGCCGTATAACCGAATCCTTCCTCTGTCTGCATACGAAAGGTAAACATCGTTAACTGTTTTAGTGATTCAACATTTAATAAAATCAAAAGGAAACTCGTGTGTTTAATAATCGCGGAGATAAAAATTCTTTTTAAAGCTTTAAAAGCTAGTTTCCGTAAAAATCGGTGAAAGCTGCCAGCTTCGAGACTCTATACTTTTTAAACACTATTCAAACCATTCCCAGTTTCACGTGGATTACAACATACTGCAATTTAAACAAAGTCCCTAACATCGAGCGCAAAACTGTTCGATTCAGCGCAAAATGACTCGGACAGATATTCTCGCTTGAAAATTTTGAGTGCTCTAGATAATTAAAATAAACGAGACTCTTCTGGATCCGTGCAAAACATTTTATCGAAAATCGTACAATACGCGCGAAATATGGAAAATACAAAATATATTTTTAAAGCTTTCTAACGACGAAACGAATTTTTGTTCAGACGCCATTTCCTGAATTATTTTCTATAAAAGTACGCGTTTGCATAAACGTCTGCAGTTTAATCATGCCTGACGATCGGTCTAACACGCACCTTTTAAAGAGTGCCACGCGGACACAGGAGGTTTTATCTATCCGAGGGGAGTTATTTCACTTTTATCTGAAATTAAAACGTTCCTTCGTAATTTTTGAAAGGGGTGACATTACGCGTGATATCTGCGATCTCAGCGACGGTTTTGCCCATTAACGGGCTGCTCGCGAAGCGTAAGCGCGTGGAAAACTGGGGAAAAATGTCACTGGGAATAGAAATTCAAATTAAACGCAACGACCATCGCACCAACTCAATTGTTCGGGGTAATTAGGTGACAAGTAATTCGAACAATTTATTACGTAACAAGTGGTTCGGTTCGTTTCATTGTAATTTGAACGATCAAATTCCTTGGTTGAACGAAAGGTTTTATTTAAAAAATTTTTTTTTTACTTTCGAAAGCAATTGATTCTGTTGCAAATCAATTTATTCGTTATTTATAATTGTCTCTATTTTGTTTGCAATTTAACACTAGAATTACCGACGATTGAAAGAATTTAGAGCAACGGGTATTTGGAAAATATATTTTTTAACTTTATTCCTATTCGTTGCAGAAAAATCGAAAAATTTTTAATCCTTTGCTTTATTATTTTTTCAGTAGCTATATGTATCAGAAATAGCTAGTCGCTGCTTTTGAACCGTGTCAGATGCAAAACACTGAAATATTATACGCAATTTATATTTGCTAATTCTCAGACTTATGGATTAAAATCACAGTTGAAGATCAAATTAAACTTTAATATACGATTTAATATAATTAAATATAATTTTAATATAATTAAAATTAAACTAGTCTTTGGACAATAATCTGTGCAGCTCGTGGTTGTAAGGCAAAGGGTTAAAAGTGTACTCACTGTAAATTTATAGAATTTATACGAGATATTGAAAGCCAGTAATTTTGACTATTTTGATAGTTCTAGTGTTAATTTCGAAAGTTTTGATACAATATTTTATTTATAAATCGTTACACATTCAAGAAGGTGAAACTATGTAGAAATGATAAGACAGAGGTAGAAACGAGAAATAAATGGCTGCTGAAACACTTTAATATAAGGTAATTAGAGAGGAAGATGCCAAGCAACCATAACTTACAAGGAATGTTGTAGAGTCGACGCCCATTTTTATGAAATTTTGATATAATATAGATCTCGAAAAAATATTAGACATCTATTTATTTTATATCGATCATCGTTCATTTTTAAGGGGTGACCGAAAATCGGCACAAACTTTCCGGACAACCCGATATATTTACAAATTTCAAATTTTAGCTATAATATGAAAATTAAGAAATCATGAATAAAAATATTTCTTCGATGGGAATAATAGGGTTCCATTACTGATAATTTTATAATAAATTACTTAGAAGAAATATTACGGAATAGACACATACGGATCTTAATGAAATCTTTATACGATACAGATCTCGAACAAATATTAGATGCGTATTTTTTTTTATATCGGTCATCGTTCATTTTGAAGGGGTGATATCAGCCCTCAAAGTAGGATGTAAACGTTTTTAAACGAATCCGGACAACCCGATATATTTACGAATTTCAAATTTTAGCTATAATATGAAAATTAAGAAATAGTGAATAAAAATATTTCTTCGATAGGAATAATAGGGTTCCTTTACTGATAATTTTATAATAAATTACTTACAAGAAATATTATGGTGTAGACACACGCCGATCTTAATGAAATCTTTAATACGATACAGATCTCGAAAAAATATTAAACATTTATTTATTTTATATCGATCATCGTTTATTTTTAAGGGGTGATCAGGGGTAATCAGCCCTTAAAGTAAGATATAAAAGTTTTTAAACGAATCAATTTCTTTTTTACAAAGTTTTTACAACGCTGAATTCGAAATTAAAAAATAGACGAATCGTACATTTAAACTTTCTTTCTATCTCCAATAGTTTTCAAGATATACTGTCAAATTCTTTTTTCAGATTTTTCACTCCCAACTTTAAGGGCTGATAACCCCTGATTACCCTTTCAAAGTGAACGATGGCCGACATCTTTCCTCTTTACATTCTAGATACTCGAATCTATGTTCACTTTATAATACAGCATTGTGTTTAAAATTATTACTTCAAATCTTCTCTGTTCCTAATAATTATAAAAACTGAACCAAACGATAAGATTACCAGCAGTGAGGATGAATTTGATGTTTCGTCGCTCAGAGAACAGATTTATAATGTTGTAGGAATAGTAGTGTACATTGAAGTGCTTTCACAGTGGTTGACAAAACTCTAATTAAAACTATTTTTACCCGGCTCTTTTATATTATTTTCCAGCTAAAGGCCGAACCAATTGGGAACGAGGTCCCATTATATTGGTGCGGCCGAAAACTTAACCCTCTATAACCCGAATTTTGTCTGCTTATCGTAGAAAAAATTACGATTGATTACAGTTTTTCGCTTTGATTTGAAAATGTTTTAAGTAATAATTATTGTAGATGGATCGTGGTGTCGCTACAGTAATACAGTAATCAAATTTAATAGTGCAGTTGTTAGAGGTAGAGGATCGAAGCGAACACTTTTTACAATAAATAAATTATGTAAAGATTGAACGGGATTGCGAGAACGTGTTGACAGAGGCAAACTGAACTTAACTACATTTGATAAACATTTGTTGAATGCCTGGTAACAACAAAAACGGGTGTCAATGTCATTCAACGAAAAGGATATTAATATCTTATATCTCTAACAGCAGTGATAACTAAACACGGTCCCACAGAGGGTTAAAAGTAACATTGAATAGCGCTTATTGTATTTACATGAATATAAAACTTCAAGCTAATTATATACAGTTTAACCCTCTATAGCCCGAATTTTGTTTGTTTATCAGAGAAAGGAGCAACGATTGATTACAGTATTTTACTTTGATCGCGAAATTTTTAAAGTAATAATTGCTATAGATGGACTGTGGTATCATGACACTAATATAGTAACAAAATTTAATAGTACAGTGATAACTAAATGAAATTAATTTTTTCAACCCTCTATAGCCCGAATTTTGTCTGCTTATTAGAGAAAAAATTACGATTGATCACAGTTTTTTACTATGATTTGAAAATTTTTTAACTAATAATTACTGTAGATGGATCATGGTGTCGCCACAGTATTATAGTAATCAAATTTAATAGTGCAGTGATAATTAAACAAAATTAATTTTTTAAAATATAGATACATCAGTTTGTAACTTTTAAGTCACACGGTCCCACAAAGGTTTAAGACCGTAGTCGAAGAGCCGATCACGTGAAAAGCGAGGCAGTTGTTTGTTTTTACTTAGTGACTCGTCTCGTTGAACGGACCATAGGTTTTATGAGGTTTCTCTCTCTCTCTCTCTCTCTCTCGCACACCAAGACATTCTCTACCTACAATGTTATAAATAAAACATTTGAATACTATAAAATAAACAACAGTAACGAAGACAGTGATCAAGTAATTGATCCAAGAACCTAAAACATATTTTTGCGACACTTATCCTGACAAACCGAAAATGCATTGTGTCAACAAGTGTTTTCTAAAATATCACAGGAAACAAAATTACAAAGCTTAAGATTCAATAAATTTCATATGACGTCAAAATACAGGAAACGTTAAAATAAAATAATTAAATCCTTTGTTGTCGTTCGAGTTACCACATTAATCAAAGTAGCGAGTAAGAGTCGCCTCTCGGGGCACAAAGAGTTAAAAAGCAATTTTATCGTTTCGTGATTTTCTACCACGTATAACTGTAATAATAACAAAAGATAAAATTGCTACGAGCTCTTTTATTTTTAGTTTGGTAATTAAATTACATCCTGTTAAACGTAAGCAAGTGTCCGTATATTTTTGAGCGGTAATGTACCATGAAGCGAACATTTATTCGCCGCACCCTAGAGGTTTATGAAAAATTGGTCGGAAAATTAAGTCGTGGTAAGGGTTGGCAAAGAATCCTTTGTATTTGTTTCCCCGGTGGCTGGATAATGACTACAGTTATCGTTTGTCGTACGTATTCTCTGCAAGCCTCTTTACGACTTTTCGGCGTGTTTACTGCGATACTAACGACCAGTTAGCGGCCACCATCGTCGCCGCAGATTAACTTCCCGCGTTCCCATCATTTTTCTCTATTAGCCGAAGATTTACGAGGGTGTTTCGCGCGGTCCAGGATATCGTGTGCAGTTGGAATCGTATAATTGGTCTTTTTCCGGTAACGGCTACGTTAAAACGTCGTTAATCCGCGAATGTCTTTACTCTTCGCGTTCAAAGACGCAAGAATTAACCCTTTCGAGGACTTTAAACTCTTCACGACCCAACCATGCTCTCGTTTCATCAAAGAGTACCCCCAAATTTAGGAAACAACGTATTTTTAGCGTAAAACTGAAACAAGAAAGTTCGGATATTATCAATGCTTCTTTTATATTTTTCTAAAAATGAAGAAATCTTTTTTAACTTTTCGGTCTATTGAGGGATACGTAAAAAAGGTAGTCTTATTTGAAAAAGTGGTAAAAATACATATTTTTGGAATACAAGAGTTAACACTAGGTTTACGGGCGTTGATTGGGTCATTTTGATGGTTAGATTGAAATACAAATTTTTTGTAATATCATTAGTTCGGTTTGCTTCGAATTAATAGATTTCTATAAGCAGAGATTTATTTAGTACATTTTTCTATATAATTTTCATTTTGAGTTTACATTTTTCTCACGCATGATTGCTAAACTCAAGCACGAAATCTGAACTGCGTCAAATTGACGGGTTCCGTAAATCTAGTGTTAAAGGATCTATGTCCTTCCTATACCGAATCTTACTTCGCACTACTTCGAACAGTTAGCTACCGTCGATTCTTATAATCCAAAAGACATATTACCATTTACCTTTTCAGGTATGCTGATTAATGAAAGAGTTAAAAAAAGACAAAATTAATTAGCTAAAATAGTTCCAAGTGTTTCTATTTACTAACATTATAAAACTGAACAATATTAATATAATATATTTTTAGTTATACCCATATATCGTTACATTAATCGCAGCGCGAAGAATTAATCAATTACTAACGACTCTCTTCATTTTACTAAACTTTTCTATTTAAATACATTAATACTTATCAATCTATAGATTTAAGAAAAAAAAATAAAAAAAAATAAAAAAATATATACCTTATCGCGATGTTTGGCTACGACCAAGGCAGATCGATTCCCAATCGTAGTCGTGGGTTTTAGTTTCGCTTCGGAGATATCGACTTGTAATGTCGGAGAGGCGAGATAAAAACTCTAATTAGATTGTCGTTTGCAGTTTATGTTCTTAGCTTGTAACAGTATCGTTGGAAGTTGGAAGCGTTCTCGTGTCTTTTTGTCGCTCAGGAAAAACGTTAAGGAAGGGAACGGGACATGGAGAGTGGAAAGTAAAGGAATAGGACAGAAGGAAAATGTGGGGTTGGAAAGTGAAGCAGCAGGATAGAAGGAATCGTTGAAGGAAAGGACTGGGTATTTGCAATTACATAGCAGTAGGAATAGTAGTCGCACGGTAATAATAATTGTAATAAAAGTAGGTAAGAACAATAATAATAATAAAAATAATACTAATAGTAACGATGATGATAACGAGGTGAATATCTCAGTGTTGAAAGTGTGGAACGTAGCATTCTATTATTTTTTGCTTTGTAAAATTGTGTACTTGACCATTTTACTATTTCTAACAGCATCGTGAATAATTTATATATTTATAAGTTTATATCGTATCAAATTTTTGCATTAACATGTGAGGTAATTATTTATGGTTTCTTTTAATGATCATTTATCGCTGTAATTATTTTTTTTTTATAATTTTTTTTTTCTTTAATTTTAACCCTCATTTGACCCTTATTTTGTCAATTTAATCTTTACACACTTCTAGGGTAAAACTTCACCTATTTTCTATTTTTAGTTACTGTAAAATGTTCGATTTCTTTCCAGTTGTAGTGTAATTTGATGTATTTGTTTAAAATACGAAGATACGAGTAAAAGAGACATTTGAGACTTGATGACATTTTTTCTAAGATATTAACATATTTGCGATCGGCAAATTTTTTCCGTTTCTAATACCGAGTACCGGCGAAAATAATGAAATTCTGAAGCTGGTTGCCGCAAACTTGTATCGTTAAAGCGAGGATAAAAATGAAATTTGTTTTGAAATATCAATGTTGCAATTGTGTATTGTTTAAAATAAAGAGATTTTTATATTTTGTATACTTGTTTTATAGGTAGACAATAGACCACTTGTTATTATTGTTCTGAATTTATTTAGCGAGCCAACTGAGATATTCTCACTTGTCTTATTGAGATAGCGGTTATTATCGAAAGCGCCTAATGTTGTCGCGTTCAGAAACAAAAATTACAGGACGTGAATTCACGTCAGCGGCAATCAGAAATCAAATTTAAAATGACCTGAATTCACGTCAGCGGCAATCAGAAATCAAATTTAAAATGACGTGAATTCACGTCAGCGGCGATCAGGAATAGAATTTAAAATGACGTGAATTCACGTCAGCGACAATCAGAAATCAAATTTTAAATGACCTGAATTCACATCAGCGGCAAACAGAAATAGAATTTAAAATGACGTGAATTCACATCAGCGGCAAACAGAAATAAAATTTAAAATGACGTGAATTCACGTCAGCGGCAATCAGGAATAGAATTTAAAATGACGTAAATTTACGTTAGCGGCAATCAGGAATAGAATTTAAAATGACGTGAATTCACGTGAGCGGCAAACAGAAATAAAATTAAAAATGATGGGAATTCACGTCAGCGGCAATCAGGAATAGAATGTGTTAATATACCAAATAAAAAAAAGGAATATCATTTGTGTAACAATTTCTGACGAGCGTGTGAGGGTTAATTTGTCGCTTATGTTAATATAAAAGTGATACGGTGGTAAGAAATTAATACATTGAGAAGATAAATATTAAAGTTTATAAATTCTTTCATCGAAAATACCAAAATTTTTTGTATATTCAGACATAAGATTATTCGCTTCGTTTATAAATAATAAAGCGAGATATAAGGCATACTGTAACATGCATTTTTGGTATTAAAAATATGTCAAATTGGCACAAAGCGTGGATGAGAATTAAATTACGAAACTTTATTTCTGTTAATTACTTTTAAATATTTACATAGAATCGTTCCACTATTTTTTGGAAAAAGAATTTAGTATTCCATGTAGCACTGGAAAATCAATTTGAAATTTAAACATACCGCGGTTACATACGTGTGGTTGAAAGCAACGAAATGCTTTTCATATTTTCAAATCAATTATGTGTAAACTTACGCTTGAGTTTATTTTACGTTACTCCTTTGTTTTTTCATTATTCGATTATATTGACAGATTGAAAACATACCGAGCCAGCGTAACATTATGCAGGCTGGCAAATTAAAATAATCAAGGGGCTTCTGATTATCATCTTGTTGGAATTTCAAATCAGCTTGAAGTGGGATGGATTGTTTTGAAAGAAAAGTAGATCTAGAACACATACATATATGTAACATAAGCTCGGTGCAAACATCCACATTGATCCTTTCGTACAATGTAGCGGAGCAATTTGTTCGCCTCGCAGCGAAGAAATACGTCAGGAAATTCTTGTTCAATAAATTTTTATCTCACATTTTACCTCAAGTCGAGGCACAAATAAATATCGTTCGTAACAACTTACGATAATTTTATAACAATTATAATTGCATGCTTTTTTTTAACACGTTCACTACCAACAATGTTTAACACGTTAAACGCCACGCTGATTTTGGTCGATTTTTCGTTAGCCTGTGTGTTGTGATACCGATTAAAAAACATTTGGCCGTAAAATAGTTAAGAATTTAAGAAGAAAATTGTAAATGCCTACAAAGGAGAGTCGTATCTTTGTTTAATGCGATTTGGTAGAACACGTTAATAAATTATCAGGTATTATTTTTTGAAATTAATACCGTCAATCCTGAGAAATCAATGATGCCGAAATGAAAATCTCAGCGTCGGTCCGCAGGGAGCGGCGTGGCGCTTAACGTGTTAACCCTTTGACTACGACAGATTTTGAGACGCACCGTACAATACGGGTAAGAATTCATTTACAATGTAACTTTCGTCTAACTGAAATGAGATCTATCGAAATAATGACAGATAAAATATTCAAAGCGCTTATATGCGCCCTCCGTGTCAGAAAACCAAACTGTGTTGAGCGCTTATATGCGCCCACAGTAGCCAAGGGGTTAAAGAAAGCAAAACTTCTTCAAATTTAATATTCATAATTGCAAATATAATTTTGCGGAGATATTTATAATGATATTATGAAGGGAAAAAATATTAGATATTACGTAGTCGACACTCGGAATACACAACGAGATATCTCGAAGTTGGCAATGAACGCGTTAACCCTTTATTGCGCCATGTGACTTCAACGTTGCATACTGATGTATTTATATTTAAAACATTTATTTCATTTAGTTATTACTGTATTATTAAATTCTGTTACTGTATTATTGTATCGATACCACAATCCATCTATAGCAATTATTACTTAAAAAAGTTTGCAATCAAAGTAAGATACTGTAATCAATCACAGTTCTTTTCTCTGATGAACAAACAAAATTCGGACTATAAAGGATTAATAAATCTAATAAAAACTCGTTCACGTATTCTAAAACATGCATAAGAAGAGGCACACTCAAGAAATCTGTGTCTGACGAAGTTAAAAATAAAAAAAGATTATATAAATCAAAAACACGGTTAGGTCACACAAACCTTAACATAATAGGAGGGTTAACATATTTTTAAAAAATCTACCTATTGTAGGGTGTTAGAAATAAAGAATGTGTGAGACGAGCGAATGTTTAGGCTAAATGGAAAGAGGTGGGAATGAAAAGTGTTTGGGCCTAGAATGCTAGTTGTTCAAGTGCGTGTGGTCGTCTCGTCGCGACGGGACGGCGCCAGGATGTTTAGGGAAAGTGTGACCGAGGACAAAATGATTTCAAGTGGTTGAAGGGATGCGAGGAAAGAATGTTTGGAACTGAGTGATCGAACCGTGTGAACGAAGCGATTTTGGAAATGAGTGCGTGACTGCGTGGGTTCGGACTATGGATGCAAGGATTCGGGTGCCAGAGAAAAGGGATGCTTGTGTGTAAGAAAGATAGAGCGACTGAGAGTGAAAATAAAAGGGCGTGAATGTTCGGGGCGCAAAAGAGTTTTGGACGAGTGTTACGAGAAGGCAGAGGACAGAGTGCAGCGAGAGTGAAACAGTCGGTCGCGAGTGTAATTTATAATTCAATAAACTATTATATATTTAATCAATAAATTGTACTGTAAACAGTTAAATTTCCTACACTATAGTGTACATAATTTGTATCGTTGAGCGTGTACTGTTAAGACGTTGACTGCCACGTCACCCATATTCGGGTGACAGTAAAATTTCTGATCGGGCCGCGTCACCCGTATTGGGGTGACGCTTATTTAACTATTTGCGAAGGATATTCGTATGTGTTTAAAAAGATATTTCGCCGAGGAAGTAACAAAACTATTGAATATTAATTAATATAAACTATATTTATTAATATAAACTGTAGCGGCACATGGCTCGCAGCGTTGGTAGGAAATAGTATTGACCACTTGCAGATGTTTAAGTGTAGGCAATTAAGCCTACCCTGAAGCCTGCAAGTCGGCAAAGTTATTTTACAATTTTGTACGAGCGTAGTTGAATAGACTACCCTACCATAAACGCTGCCAGCCGTGTTGCGTTACGGCGTGTCCGGGCGCAGGGTCAGCGCGGCCCGAAGACATGCCTTTTTGGCTCCACGTGATCGGCACGTGGAGAACACTCAAAATCTTCCCCTGCCAGGAATCGGAAAAAGGAGAAGGGAGAACATAGGATAAGAACGCGAAAAAGTGCGGGGCGAATTCATTCTATGTCAGCCCTCGCACGATACCTGTATAGCAACAATAAACCAAACCTCTGCAAACTTTGTCGTTTCGAAATATTCCATTCTACATCAGCGACATAAACTATTATTATAAAAGTAATACGAAAATGGTTTATTAAGAAAACTATATAGAATGTAAAACTTTAAAACATTTTACACAAAGCTGAGGCTGGACGGGACAACTTGGACAATAAGTTGTTGCTTTTTGTAAAGTTTTTCTTGTCCCTGATCGGCCCATTCGACGACTTTTATCCGCATAACATTGTTTGCATGCGCGTCTAACGCTTCCTCCGGAATCATTTTTCCGAACGGCGATATTGTGCGGTACGCGTGGCCTGAAGGAGATTTTACTGTAAACGCGCGTGGCAGTCAACGTGTTAATCGAAACACAACTCCATACCTTTCACCTTCGCAAATAGAAAGTTTTGAGAGTTCAAGCGAACACATGACTAAAATTTCACTATTATGTGGGTTCGAAGCGTGAATTATTTTCATGTGTAAATAGTACCTAGATCCGCTTAACCCTTATCGGTCGTACTTCACGTGCGAAGTAACAAGAACTGAATAAGTAAAATCTGGTTACTGAACGAACCCCTAATTGCTTTTATATTTAAAGGTAGAATTATCGACGATTACAGTATGCTCGTTCGTGACGAAGATTTAAAAATAAAAAATGCATGGAGAAATAATATAAGCGAGACAAATCCTTACCTACATTCTTTACAGAAAATCACAGTAAACTTCCAAAAATGAGTCACGATAAATCTATGTTTCCGTAAGAAGCTAAGAACCGCTCTTTTTGACCAATTTGGTGGTTCTAGTGTTAAACACTTATGCGGTAACAGTCAACACGTTCGGTGCTATTTCTCAGCAACTTCGTTCGACATAGAAGCGTTCAATTTTCCAGGGAAAACCGTAATAACATTGAAATTAGCGTGGCTATTTCCTACCCGTGTCGGTAGAAATTTTTTCCAGTAACATTTCGATCCCAGGAGAAATTAATACCGAGGAAAACCACATTCGTATCACTTGCTCACACGAAAACCGACTCCACAAAGTTCCGATTATTTTTCTACGAGGGTATTTTATGTTACGAAGGTAATTCCGTCGGACGACACTCATCCTGCCTGCTTTTGGAGAGCTTCCAAAAAAGAAGGGGACGAGGCTGCTCCGATAATATCGCTTTAGCGACATAAAACGTCCCCATTATCGTGCGAAATGAACTTCAGCTCGATTCCAAACGGTATAATAAAGAGGCAAAAGTTTGGCAAGCTTCGTTTTTTACTTCTTCCGCCAAGAGCGAGCATCTCTTCACCCTGAAGCAACTTCCTGACATACGGAAGCACCGAAAGTGGACTTTCGAGGGTGTACCGCGCCAGGCCAGCGATTCTCGTGGTCCTCGAAGAATGGAAAATTGCGGAAAATGCGCAACTTCGTGAAACCATAAGCGGGTAACACAAATCCACGATTTTAAGGCCGAGAGAACGTGCATGTATCATCGCCATTGACCGGATCGTTGATGTTTCTTTCCTTTTCTGTATCCGCTCAACCATTCTTTGGGCCTTCGCTCGAAAAAAAGAAAGAAGCTAGCGGGAAAAGTAAAAAAAAAAAAAAAAAAAAAAAAA
>SMSQ01025327.1:77890-129442 GCA_019453375.1 Ctenoplectra terminalis | reverse complement strand
GCAATCAAAATGAATGATATACCTACATTCTTGTATACATATAAAGATGAATAAGAAAATTAGTGTTTATATTATTTCATAACTATAAAACCAGAATCTAGAAAAATTTCATTTAAATAAGAACTGAACTCTTATATATAAATATGTATAAAGCTTTCTTTATTTACAACAAATTTAAATATTAAAATTTGCATAATTATAACCAGATTTTGTTAAAAATCTGTCGTCCGGTTGTTGAGCTGGTATGGACGCAGCATCGTCTTGTTTGAAGTAAAACTCGATTCTGTCTTTTAATTTATAAGTAGCAATAAATTATATTCCAAAATTCCGATGTCCTTACTATTCATTCACGTTACCGGAAGAATTATTCATATTACACCTACTAGGATTCCTACTGTCACCAAAATTTCGTTTAAAAGTATTTAATTTTTTTTTTAAATGCTTCAAATATGAACGATGATCATCGGGCAATTCGAAATTAATTTCTTCGTCAAAAAACATGACTTTGCATTCAAAATATCTAAATAAATATTTAAAGCTAATATTCTTAATATCTATTACGTTTCTCCAATCTCCACAAGTATTTGTACGTGCAAACTGCATTTTAGCCTCGCTATCGCGAATTAGAAATCGCGGAGTCTTTTTCAACTTTTGCTTTTGGATATAGAGGATTCTATGTACCGTCGAACGAAAAATGTTTAAGTGAAATTCGGACTTAATTTCATTATGACTCTTAATAGAATTAATCGAAGAGTTAAGAATTCGACATTTAGAACGAGTAGAAAGTTTTATTTTATGTGGTGGAAGAATTTACCACAACATTATGTGATTTATTCCAGGGTATAACTTCTTTTGCTTATAATATGATAAGATTTACTTACTAATTTCAAGATTTACCCTTTTCCTCCTCAGTTAAGTAACTTCTCCGAAACATTGCAGAAGTAAAAAAAGATATTATATTTATACTGCGTTAAATCCAGTCAAATATTAATAGAAAACAATATTTATATGTTTGGTTCTATAGTTACTAAACGGTGCAGAATTTACGTCTTTTGCTTTTATGTTCAAATAAATGCAACAAATGTACGAAACAGTTTTTCATGAAACTTTACTTCCCAATATGAAACTACATATAATAAGTTATTATTATGCATGAAACTTTTGCAATAGTTTTATAATTATGAAACGCAATTTAGCTGTAGCATGTACGTCAAATGGATATTTTGGTCTTGTGAAGAAAAGGTAGGATCTTTACGGGCCGTTATGTTCGAAGATCAGCGAACATGCAACGAAGAGTTCGGATAAAATATTGAAATGGTTTTTCGGGACGTAACGTTAATTCCGCCTTTTTGGTGGTGATAAACAGTGAAACCTATTTGTAAGTCTTTAAAGAGATTTAGTGTCCGGAAGTGTGTACGTTCGTCTTACGAACAATCGAATTTGTCTTCTCAACAACCCAACTGACGAGATTCCTTTAATTTCTTGTTGGATTGTAAATTTTGAAGATCACAATTATTGTATACTAAACAAAGCGCTCTGTGAACTTGTTTGTATGATAAAAATCCTTTAGCTCTTTACGTATAACTTTGTATAAATTTTTACAAGCTTCACGTAAATATGTATTCTTATGTTCTAGTATTTGTTTTTATTGCTTGCTTTAGTCACTGAGATAGATATTTTCTTTTTCTTTGAATTTCGGTCACTTTCAGAATAATTCGTTTTGTTAAATAATTCTCGTAACATTTAATGGTTGATGGGTATCAGGTATTTATTTTTATCCAATATAATTTTTGATATAATCTTATACAATTGTATATTTAAAATAGGACGCAAGAGTTTTTTTTAATTTTTTGTTCAAAAAGTTCTGTAAACGTTGAACAGATAATTTACAACTATACAAAATACTGTACAAAGTTGTAAAAAACAAAACATATAGTATTTATTGATCTTTTTCTACTTTAAAAAAATGAAAGACATTTTATTTGATATTGATCAAGACAGTTTTTAGTATTATTAATAAACATACTATAACTAATACTAATTTCAAATCCATTTGAGACTTTAAATCTTGACTAATACAAAAAAACAAAAAAGTAACAAATCAAATTGTAAAATTGTAAAATTGTATAAAAAAAAATTATAAGATTCAAGATTTAAATGAACAATTAAANCGTAACATTTAATGGTTGATGGGTATCAGGTATTTATTTTTATCCAATATAATTTTTGATATAATCTTATACAATTGTATATTTAAAATAGGACGCAAGAGTTTTTTTTAATTTTTTGTTCAAAAAGTTCTGTAAACGTTGAACAGATAATTTACAACTATACAAAATACTGTACAAAGTTGTAAAAAACAAAACATATAGTATTTATTGATCTTTTTCTACTTTAAAAAAATGAAAGACATTTTATTTGATATTGATCAAGACAGTTTTTAGTATTATTAATAAACATACTATAACTAATACTAATTTCAAATCCATTTGAGATTTTAAATCTTGACTAATACAAAAAAACAAAAAAGTAACAAATCAAATTGTAAAATTGTAAAATTGTATAAAAAAAAATTATAAGATTCAAGATTTAAATGAACAATTAAAAAAAGTACATGAATTAAGAAGATTAATTTTAGATATTAGTTAGTAATATTAAGATATTTAGTGCTTCCACATTATTTTCAATTGACCAAGAAGGTGTATAATCATACTTTTAGCAGAAAAATATTTTTTATATCTTTCAATTCAATTCTCCGTTCAAACAATTACAACTTAGATTAATCTTGTATATAGCGATGAAAGTTTCATTAAAAATATGAATTACGGAGAATAAAGATTATAAAGTAAAAGTAGTTTCGTACCGTGCTGAAAATTTATGTTTAAAGTACTATAAGTGAATTACAGTAATTGGTAATAAATAGTCCAGTATCAAATGAAATACTTGTAAACAGGTTTCCAAGAAGTTCTGCAGAACAAAAAGTTGTTGATTAGTTTTACTTCACAGTACTATTAAAAGCACGCTGCATGATTACTTGAATCGATCCAAAATACTTAAAATTTTATTAAACAATATTGCATTATTATAATCGAGAAAATCAAATACTCACAATGATAAAAAATTCATAATAATAATAGTAATAATTAGTAAATATGACCTGTAATATAGGAGAACATTGACAAATTGTTATAACATTTTATCGTGTAATATAAAAATAAAAATGTCTATATTTATTTTAAATATCATATTATAACGTAGGGAAATGTAACAAAATATTTTTAAGAGGTCTATTTTCCTTGCACGTGCTCACAACATTTTTACAAGTCATTTTTTAAAGAACTAGAAAAATAATAGCAAGATGTCCGCTGCGACTCGCTCGTCGTCACGTAAACGAATAATTGTGCTTCAACAACACAGTTGTTTCGTGGCCATCTCGATCTTCATGTTTCGAGACACTCTGGCGCGATCCACCAGCTCTAAGTTGCTTCTGAAAGGACGCAACCAAGCGGCCAGAGTGATGCGTTGCCACGTTAAAGACCATTTTAACTCTACAAAAATACATCTTTAGTTGTTTTATTACGAATATAAAAACACGGAATTTTCATGCTTTACTCTTTTTAACATACGATAATTACTTGCCAATGTTACCTTGTCACGGGGTAACATTAGTATATTATATGAAACGCATTAACGATCAAAATTGCACTGTATCGTGGTTATGTTGACTCCTTTTTTTTTATCTTACTTCATTTAATTTCTTATTTATTTTTATATAGTTCTGTTCAATAAAGTTAAAATTATTTGTATTATAAATTTATTTAAAAAGCAGAAAAGATAGGCTAAGTACACTAGGTTTGAAAAACTTGAATTACAAAAAAGTTACAAGTAAGCCCAATGCCTGCCAATTTTCCTCCACTTTACGATCTCTAATATTGGATTGGTGTGCTTGAAATTGCTGGTTTGAATAGAAAATTTTGAAGAAAAAAGATTTAGCTTTTATTATTATATTTATTTAAAATAATTTATACTTGCTGGTATATATATTTTTTAGTAAGTAACCAAACCTTTATTAATATTCGTATTTAATCCCAAATATGTAATTTAATCTCTTTGCGGTAAAAATTCGTATCTCTATGAAAAAAATTTTTTGGCGTATACATTTCATAATCTTTCGATATACATATAAATTGTTTTTCACTTAAAAAATTGTCAAAATTTTTAAGTAAGTTAAAATTTGCTGAAAATATGTCCGAATAAGGAGAATAGAATGAAACATGATATTTGAATTCGTTCAATTTTCGTACAGTTATTTGTGCAACATGAGATTTGACATCATCATGCTATAAAACGATATCCTTGAGTTTCAATAATACAGTTGCATTTCTTTTAAATTTTTCATGTATTATTTGTATTTAGATACAATATTTTGCAGCTGTTATTCTTTTATGAATTTTTAAATAACTACAGTAAATAATTCCCATCATATCTGCACTATAAACAAAATCAGCAATTTTACATACACCAGCTTCGTACATTCTGTTCCAAGTATCCTGATTATTTAAAGACGAACTTAAGAGTAAATAAAATAACAGGTCCATTGTCTTTCGTTAGAGTGCAAAAAGGAATTTAATAAATTGGTTAATATTCAAGCAACGGTCTCCAATTAACCGAAAATGACACGTGTCAGCTACAGAAAAACAGAAGTTTGCCCTGCTTGAGAGTCGCGAATGGTTAATTTCCGAAGTTTATTAAAAGACTAATTGTTACTCGTCACTGGTTCCATTACATTAATTAAATGGAAATGTTCGTCGGCGAACGGCGTGCGCTTCAACTACTGCAATTTATTCCCCACTTGTGCCGGTTTGCGTAATTAACTGCCGCGCCCGAAGAACTTTTATTGAAGCCGGGTGTGTTTTTACCAAAGCACGCTTGATTATTAAAAGCGCCTCCATGGAACACGTTTTAAATCGCTTAAAAGATCTATATTCGCCGGTTTGTACGCAGATTTCGCTTTGTTCACGCGTCCGACCATGATGTCGCTTTGCGTTTCGCCATGTCAAATTTGTCGTCTGCCTTAAAAGCGCTCCAGCCTCGTACACGTAAACATGTTCTGGGTTTTAGAAAGCTCGCGACTGAGCACCACACTCACAAAGCATTTGAGGTTTGTTTGATTCCCATTAACGGGTCTCTAGTGTCATCGATGCGTCGAACCGATCCACGACTCTNACAATCATGGTATGTTAATAGCATATAATTTTAGGAGAGTGTTAAAGGAAGTCGCTAAGAAAGTGAAGGTATTTGATAACAAGTTAACGTATTCAGACTAAGTGAGTCAAAATCGTTTTAATAAATTATAAAACATCATCCATAAGTATTCTCAGGTCTTACCAATTTTTGTCACAGTTAACGTTTTAGAAACACAATGGAATTCTGTATTTAAAACAACTAAAGAAGAGTGCTACGCGAAGGCAAAAATAAGACTACAAGTTTGTCTGATCATAAGATCCTACGATCGTGCAAAGATCTGGAAGAAGTGTTACAAAAATATACAAAAGAGGAGAAACATAATTTGAAGCTCTTAATAAAATGAGGTTGTGATGATATCTAGCAAATTCAATTTAAACAAAAATTTCAAAACCACATGAATAATGATAGCACCATTTCTTTAAAGATCACCAGTTCTTCCTATTATAAGACTAATAAATTATGATGGCTACAAAAAGCTTGTATGCAAAGAGCCAGTGCCCTCATTTTCAAAATGTTGCAGACCTACAGGTACGAATAGATTTCGTTCGTGAAACGAATTATATTACAAATGAAAAAGTTCAGTATATAGAAAACCAAGTGAAAATCCTTAGGAAAGCTTAGGTAGGGAAGAGCGGGACAAGTTGATACGTTTTTCAGTTTTCAATTTTTATAATTTTTGTTTGAATTAATTACTGTGAGATCGAGGCCTCTATGCACATCACCAGGAGCAATAAGCACGAGGAATCCGTAAGCGCATCGTGGATGCGGGCGTAGAGACATTGTTTATGGTGCCGGAGGTCGCGGATTTAAATCGCACAGGTAATTCTCCAATTTTTTTCTCAGCTCCTACATTACGTAATAACAAATGTGCTAAAATATATTTTGGTTCTTTCTCTTTACGCGCATATTTTAAGTTAAAAAAATGAGAAAACGCAAACAAAATAAATTTAAAAAAAAAGTTGATTGGATCAAATCAAAATGTATCGATTTGCTCTAGTACGGAGCAAATTGATACTGCTCTTGGGCCATGTTGATACATCTATAAAATATCTTTCTATGACTTTTAATAACTGATTTTATTAATCGAAATATGTTATTTCAGTTTTATTTGTATAATGTAATTCTAATTTGGCTGTGTACGTAATTATAATTCAATTTATTTTTAAATTGAAATGTGATAGAAAGTGGATTGAGAAATTTTAGGCATTAAAAACTGCATGAATGTAAAATAATATAGATAATCCATGTAATAAATAGTTAATAGGTAATCTTTTTAATAACATTTTAATCTAGATAAATTTTAAACAATGTACACTAAAAGTTAACAAAGTCAGATTGAAAGTTAAATAGATTTTTGAGAAAATAAATGAATCGTTTGTATTGGAATTTAATTGACAAACCAAACGGTAAAGAATTAATTCCTTTCTAAATTTGATTGTATGTAATAATTGATGTATACGTATATAATTAGAAATGTCGAGATAATTTGTTTGTTTCGATTTGCATCCCTTACTGATATTTAGTAAGGTTTTTCTCCTTATTACTAATGACACTACATAACTATAGTAGATGCTAAGATGTATAATTCTGCCACAAGTACCGCTTCCACTGTAAGATGATATAGGATATGTTCGACCAGAATAGTTCGACTACTTTTTGGAAAGAAGCCATTGTATTGTTGCATTTTTTTACATTTTTGTTGTTTTAGGCAAATTAAAATAACGCATTTTTTAATCAAAAAATACCAATATTACAAATGGACGGTCTCATCCACAGATTTTGGTTAGGGCATCCACCCATTACAAATATGTACCAAAAAATGTGATACCAGAAAAAATTAATTGATATGCTGCTTTTTCTTCAATTTTACACAGAAATCACAAATGTTCCCATCCTTAGAGCATTCATCGTGAAAAAACGTCTACACCTTGCACCTTTAATCCAATCTTCGCTTGCGAAGGCTTCGAAATCGATTTTTTTAGTTTTACTTTCTAGCGTGCACAATATATGTATATACGATTTCGCGACAATTGTCGGTAGGAAAATACTAATAAGCCAATTTATTTGTTTTATTTTGAGATATTAATACTGGCTGGTCTCTTCCTATAGTCTAACTATCCCAGACTTACCCTATGCATATGTGGGAAAATGTCAAACAATAGCAACATAAGCAAGAAAAGGGAAGAAAATTCTGAGACTGAAATTTGGGTAGATAGGGCAAAACTGATGCAGATAAAAGTAATTAATTTGAAACAAAAGAGTGAATACAAGAATTTTTCAAAGAAGAGATCAATCTTGTGGTGGATATATTATAAATACTTACAGCAGGATTCGGAAATACAAATTACGACAATGTCACGAAGATTTCTCTCACAACCAGAAATGTCTACTCAAAACATTAGATTGAACGTCAATCTCATGCGCAAGTTTATTGTGTTTATAGAAGCGATGTCGAATGGTTACAACATAGACGTAGCAAAATTTCTAACGTACACATTAGAAACAACTAAGCACTATGCGAAACTGTATGGCACCCAATATGTCATCAAATATTCATTTATGGAGCCACCGTTATTTCAAATGCGATTGGTACCGTATTGCTCAATTGTCATTGGCCATAATTTTGACTAACTTTTGAAGCTAAATACTCTGATATGGCATCGTATAATAATAAAAAGTGAGCGAAATACGAAAGTTTTTGTCAAAAAACTGATATTACTAACTTATGAAGCTGATATTTCACTTTTACTTGTAGACATAAAAATCTATTAAAAATACCGATTCTCAATGCATTAAGGTTTAAGTTAACAGAAATTATACTTTTAAAATTGATGATAAATCTTATTCTATTGTTGTGTTTTTCAGGATGTATCTTACAAAATGGACTTTTAACAACAAATTAGTGTAACTCCACCCACTCGGTCTTTAAAAAAAAAAGAACTCTAAGATAACGTATTAGTCAAAATTTCGTTACAAAGTTAAACTATTTTTCTGCACAAAGTAAATTCTCAATCACCTATTGTATATATGTATACAATCAAAACTCTTGGCATAGTTTACGTGAAACATTTTATAGCGTAGATTGTAGACCATGGGAACTTTCACATATGCACGAACTTACTACTGTCCATTACTGATTTGATACTTGTTTTTTAACAAAATTGGAGTGTAACAAATAGTAGAAATCTAAGATTTTCGAACTTCAGAGCCAGAAACAATAAATATTTATATTTTATTGTATCCATTTTTGATTATGTCATCAGTTTGGTATAGTAGAAGAAATAATTAAATGAAATATTTAAAATATAGTTTAGAAATGTAGAAGTTATAATTGGAAAAACTAAGAAGTTGAATTGAAAAAATGTAAAACAAGCAATGATCCGAAAGAAGTACCTGCTGTGTAAACTGTACCGACGTGTTTTGAAATGTTCGTCGTTGAATTTCATGAATGGCCCCAAGCCTCGTTTCCCGGGTGTTTCGAAAAGAACAAACGTGTTGTTGAAGCAGATGGTGCAAATGCGTTTTTGAAACGACATCGTGACGCAAGTTAAGGGCTATAAATTCGTGGGCTGCATCTCCGTATCATCTGCAGGGTTTTCGTGTACATAACTCATGAGCGGCAACTGTGTAATAAAGATTTATAATTGAACGTTGTATGATAAATAACGAGATATGAAAATCTATGTGAAATGAATTAATGCTCTTGGCACCAGAAGATATTTTATCTCCTTTAGGGTCGTATATTGTGCGTTACTGAACAAAATATTAAAATTAGGAATCAAAAATGTACTTTTTTTAAAGAAAGAAAATTATAATAATTGAAAGTTGAAGTATAATGATAATATTAATCATTTTCTTCTGTAGCAGAAATTAAACGTTGTAGTTAAAGTTTTTCGAACTTTTGTAATTAAAATTAAAATTATAATAATTTGAAGCTATAGTATGAAATTTTTACAAAGACGTGGGTTTTATGATTAAAATAAGCTTTTATTCGTCAGTCAATTGACTTTTCAAAGTATTATTATAAACAAAGTTTTGGAAACAAAGTTTTTATTACAATCAGAAAAATATGGTGGGAAATATATAAATATATATATATATATTTTTTTTTTTTATAAACTAATTGTTTCTTTGAAACCTATTTTAATAAAACTTACTTGACTCTTTTACATTTTATTTTAAAAATATCTAAGGTAATATTACCAGAGAACATATCGCACGTATACTGTCATTTATAGTTATTTAAATAACTCTGAAAATCGATGGANAAATGTTCGTCGTTGAATTTCATGAATGGCCCCAAGCCTCGTTTCCCGGGTGTTTCGAAAAGAACAAACGTGTTGTTGAAGCAGATGGTGCAAATGCGTTTTTGAAACGACATCGTGACGCAAGTTAAGGGCTATAAATTCGTGGGCTGCATCTCCGTATCATCTGCAGGGTTTTCGTGTACATAACTCATGAGCGGCAACTGTGTAATAAAGATTTATAATTGAACGTTGTATGATAAATAACGAGATATGAAAATCTATGTGAAATGAATTAATGCTCTTGGCACCAGAAGATATTTTATCTCCTTTAGGGTCGTATATTGTGCGTTACTGAACAAAATATTAAAATTAGGAATCAAAAATGTACTTTTTTTAAAGAAAGAAAATTATAATAATTGAAAGTTGAAGTATAATGATAATATTAATCATTTTCTTCTGTAGCAGAAATTAAACGTTGTAGTTAAAGTTTTTCGAACTTTTGTAATTAAAATTAAAATTATAATAATTTGAAGCTATAGTATGAAATTTTTACAAAGACGTGGGTTTTATGATTAAAATAAGCTTTTATTCGTCAGTCAATTGACTTTTCAAAGTATTATTATAAACAAAGTTTTGGAAACAAAGTTTTTATTACAATCAGAAAAATATGCTGGGAAATTTATAAATATATATATATATTTTTTTTTTTTATAAACTAATTGTTTCTTTTTTTATAAACTAATTGTTTCTATTTTAATAAAACTTACTTGACTCTTTTACATTTTATTTTAAAAATATCTAAGGTAATATTACCAGAGAACATATCGCACGTATACTGTCATTTATAGTTATTTAAATAACTCTGAAAATCGATGGACGTTGTTTCAATAATTTTGATTTAGAATATGTATAATTTCAATCAATGATCATTTCAATCAATATTAACGCATGACATAATTCCACTTATTTTCGTTCCCCACTCGTATTCCAAACATTCCTAAAAGTTGCCCAAATTTCCACAGCAGTTTAATCCCTTGAACTCATGAGAATTCATCAAAGACTCGACAAACTTTCACCGCAATCCTCCATCCTATTTAGATCGCATCTTTTTATAAAAAGTTTCTGTAATTAGCAGCGAACGCCATTTTGAGCCAAACTCTACGAAAGGATTTGTTAATGAGGCTAATAATAAGGTCGATTATGAAACGTGCCAAGGAAATTAACCGAAAAACAGGAGCAGTTAAGCGAAATCGCGTGGCGTTGATGGAAATTAGAACGATGGCACGAAACTTATGGATCGTGGAGTCGTGAAAAGGTAGATTATGAACCTGTTCCTATCGATTCCATGTAATCCGATCGTAGTGCACGAAACTCTGGCAATCAGTGTCACTTCTTGCCAAGACTGGTTCAATACATACTCTGTCGGTCCGCTTCAGCAGAATAGGATTCCACGGTACGCCGGAAGGATTGTTGCAAAGCGACCGATTTGAAATTCGGTTACAGGCTTCGTTACCCTCATTTCGCACCCCTTCGGGCTGTCGACGTCCTTCTCGTGGAAACAGCTTCGAAAGTTCCATGGAAGGAGTTTCTCAACTCGTTTTCACGAGCCGTTTGTGCCAGACGCTCGCGATATCTATACATTACTTTCCGTCTCATTTTGCCTCATATTTTCGCCTGACTCTACATTCTACCTGTACTTGTAACGTGTACTTGAATTTCTTGCTTTCTAATTGTTGTCTCAGGAGAGATGGAAAATCACGCGAATATTGGATTGTCCGGAGATATTTCGAAATGATTAGTAATTTGTCATCGTATTTCTTGACTATAATGAGCGGTATTTTGTAGATAAAGCACAATACCTTTCATAAAAACTACTTCAACTTCTGTCGAGTTGTCAACGAAACGTGAGAGTCTGGTATTATCGTGGAGAAACACAATGCCTTTCTTGTTAAATCAAATAAATAAATACTACCAATCGTTTTGAAATAACACATCGAAATGTCGACTTTTATTTACATGTATGAAGTATTTATAACTAATTGAAAGCATTGAAAATAATAATGATGTACCTAAATAATGCATAATAAATGAGTCAATAAATGCAAATATTCTAATAATTGTTTAACTTAACTTTCATTATTATACATTTTTCATCGATACATGGTGAAATATGTTAAACTCAATACAAATTATAACCAGGGATTGTTTCAAGTTGAAATGAAAAAATAATGAAGCAGTATCCCTGTATGAAATTAATATTACTTTTTATAGATTTCTTTTATAGATAATCTTTTATTAAAATATCGTTTAAAATTTTTATTATTCGTTAGTTTCATTCGTTTCCATTTTGTAATTTTTGACCGTTTTACGAAGTTAATTTAAATTCTCAATTCACAGCAAACATTAATTCATATTTAATAATAGAACTTTAGTACTCTTTGTAGCTAATAATAAGTCTCTAGTGTGATACAACGGCAATTATGAATTTCATACGCAAGTCACTTCTATTTTTTTTCTTCAGTGTTTCGTAATATTATTACTTTTTACAGCTTTCTCTTCTCACGAAAAACACGTACATATTTGTCTCCTGTTTCTACAGGATGTATAGATTCAAGATTCAGATTGAGTGTTGATTGATTTCAATGATACGAATTATAAACCATCTATATTTAACCTAAATCATTATTTTACCCTTTGAAATTGTAAATCCATTAATGGAACTGTTATTAATAACGATGCTAATATTTGTTAAATAAATGGTTATTAATTGATCCAAATTATGTGCTAAAAGTTATAATGAACAACTTAACGTATATGTCGAAAAGTCATTAAAAGATCTATTTAAACACGATATTTCTTTAAGCAAGCAACAAATTAAAATTTCATTATTTAGTCCGCTGTATCACGCCGACGTCATCGTTTCTGATGAAACCTGTGAAAATGCTCTTATCGGAGAGAGGATTTTCGTAACATCGCCGACTAAATCCTCCATGTTAGACGTCGTAAAGACTGAACATCTAACCTTCAACCAATCTCCCTAATCTTCTTTTGTTCGCTTCACCTTCTCGTCTGTTACGCACATTCAATCTTTCTTCTTTGCTCCTTTTCTCACTGGGAAAGCGAAAAGTTGATAAACTTTTACACAGAGACAATTGAACTGTTTACCGCGTTTATGAAAAACAATTAAGCAACACCCCCATCTCGCGATTATGGTGAACTGAATGCGAGACGATTCTGGATGTTATCAATATAAAGTATAATCTGTTTAAGCAACCAGGTTGAATGGTCCTGTTTGTCAGTTCTTAATTTATTGCTGTTGCTTAATAGCAAGAAAGTAACATTAAGTAATTAGAGATATAGGATATATGGGGTATATTACTAAATATTTAATAGAGCTGACGAATATGTTTAAATATCATAACGAATAATACTTTAACTTAGATAATGAAATAATTTTCTATTTAAATATAAAAATATTTGAAAGATAGAGACTGATGTTTATTAAAATAGTTGAATCAAATCATTATAATCAAGTACATAACACGACTCGTTTAGTAAACTCACTATTCACATTTGTTATATTCTTGTTCACTCGCCGCATTCGCGAGAACTTAGTTTACTAATTTGAATGAATCAATAACTAAACACGTAAATAATTTAATATCATTAATGGTCATTATACCTTAAATAACATATTTTTTTTAATTCATTAGCTGTTTTAATGATTGTTAAGCGGCAAAAAATTTCAATAATAAAAAAGGAATATCTTTTCCGTTTCCGTTTTCATAATGATTTTTATATGTATAACACAAATACAAAAGGATTGGTTTGTACGGTTAAATAAAACATAGTTTATTCATTTTACAAATAATACACGCTTATGATAGATGCGAGTACAATTCTTTCTTTTTCTATTTCACATTTTATATTTCGTATATTTGTAAGCCTCGCAAAACATTCACGTAATTTCTCCTTAAATCAATGTTATATACTCTATAGAGATAATCGAGACTTATTTTTATAGAACATGCAAATTTTCTTATTCAGTATAAAGTACTTAAAATTATTTTCATCTATGTAACTCCATGAAATGATTATTACCAATTTAATATATTCGACTCACGTATTCGAACTATACTAAGGAGACATAAGTGTTTGGGCGATAGAACAGTTACTTTTTTTGCTATTAAAATTCATACATTTAATAGAGATCATTTCCTTCTTCTAAGCTACATAAGTTACATAAATTTTTGTAACAAACTACATTGTTATAATCAGATTTAGTTTCGGTAGAACATAAAGTGTTCGGATTACGAGAAACTCTACCGTATTTAGAAACGTCAAAGAAAATTCATACGAATATCTCATATAAGTATCCCTAGAATCATGTTTTTTAATCAATTAATGATAAAATTTTTATAAAATCATAATTTTGTTTCTTTAAGCTATCTGTATATTTACTAATTTCATTATAAATACAAGTTAATTTTGTTTTAAAGTTTTGAGCATCAAAATATTTCAGTAACGCGTACAAATTTCATATAATTTTTATGCAAATGAAAAATCACACATCAAATCGTTCCTTCCAAAACAAACCGAGATCAAAAGTTACAATAACATTGAACCTTCGCACCGAACAATTTACATTTTTTATCAACTTTCCCAAAAATCAGTTCCCATTTCAGAACTTTAATTTGTTTTTAAAACTAATCGACAAAGTCAAAGATAATTAAAGAACCTGTGATAATAAAGATAAAGGAAGGTTCAGCGATTCGAGCTCGAAATGGTCGCTCAAGATTATAGGCTGAATTTTCATTCTCGTTTAAGACGCTCTTACGCCGTTCCAACAGTTGTCATCGCTTCCGTCAGCCTGTTCCCTATCCATGTTTTCTCTTCTCCATAAAAGTCTCGAAATCCAAAAGAATTTTCCAGGCCGTTTCTTCGAAGCTTCCGTGGGAAGGTTGAAACTTTTCGACATTGTATTCGTGCTTGGCCCATTCTGCCTTCCATTAATCTTTGCCTCCTTTCTCTCCCTTTACATTCTCTTCGCCCTCTTCTCTCTTCGCCGTGAACACAAAGCGGCTCAAATTTTCTCTGCGGAGAAATTAAGGCTTCCTTCTTCTTCCATTGGCGAACGAAGCTTTTCACCGAAGAAATTAAGGAAGGCCGTGCATTCGGCGCTTCGGAAAATCGAATTTCAATGAAAATTGAAAGCCAGCTACGCGTCAAGATGTCCGGGAACAACGGCACTGATCCATGCCATCTCTTCACAACTTGGTAATAATATAATGCTGAACTTGTATTGTTCTTCGAACAGCAATGTTTCTTACAAGATTTTTTCTTAATCAGTTGAAACGAAAACAATTTTATTTTTTGTTTTTTGGGTAGAAAATGTAACGAATCCTATAAATAATAGTGCAAACTGTTATGTATCTGAGATGTACTAAACATAAGAAAAGATTAACTATTTAATAATAATTAAAATTTAATGTTATTAATTACGTAGTTCGTGATAATATTAGGTTCGTGCACATGAAATTGTTGGTTTAAGATCCGACGCAATTGTACAACTTTTCTTTTTGTGATCTTATTGCAATTATATATTTACATATCTTTGTTGTTTTTAACTGAGAAAACAAAGAAAGACGCATAATCGCAGCGAGATAGCAAGGACGAAAGTTGCACAACTGCATCGGATCTAAACGAGAAAGTTTTAAATAAACATATTTTGTTTTCGAATATTTTATTTATTGAAAATAAAATTTAAATTAAAAATCGTTCGTTTTATTAAACATATGTTCCTTCGGCATCGGTATACAAAACTGGACACAGTCATCCGATAAATGAATAGATTTCTAAATCTATCATTATCGTATCTCATCTAAATGAAAAGATTCGTCTTAGGAATCGCCATGAGTGCTGCAGAGAGGCGAGAAGTTGGCGAACTCCGTACAAGCTGAAATGTCACGAGAAAAAAGGGAATCCTCAACCACTCAGCCAATAACGATGATCTGTTTGAATTTGAACGTCACTGTTATCCTTTATCTACTTGCAATCAGCCAAATGCTGCGAATAAATGATTCCCCTTTCCTCTGTGACACTTCAGCTTGTAGGTAGTCGGTCAACTTCTCATCTCTCTACTGTATTGTGCGTTGCTGGTAAATTGGCAGTCGGAAGGAATGCGGGTCTTTTTGTTATATTTATAATGTAACAGATTCACCTTCTTTTAACGCAATTATAAGGACAGGGCAGCCATATTTTTGTTATTCGCTGAAACGATCATATTTATCAATCGGATCATATAGCCTCGTGTCACAGACAGTCAACAGTCACAATCAATTATAATTTCTTCAAAATTTTCTTTTCATATGTTGTCCAGTAAAGTAATCCTTCTAGATTCTAAAAAAACTCAAGTTGTTTGGTTTCACATTAAAAAGTTATTTTGTTTTAAAGAGTAGACGATTTTAAGTGTCAGTCACTATAAATGGTAATGGCTTCTCTGTTTTAATGTAAAATGTAATAAAGAAATAAGTTACTTACTTTATAAAAATAAATCTTTATTGCGATACTACGTTTCTGCATGGAGCTTTAAGTGCTATACTTTATAGAAGGTTTATCTCATAAAATCAAGTCTAACGTATCCCTGGTAGGGTGCATAATCTTCATTCTAAATTATCCTAAAAAATCTAGCTAATTTCGTGAGATAAAGAGTACGGGTTTCTGTGAAATAAATAAGAGGATACTGTAATCTGGTGTGTTACTAGTAAAGGAAAAATTGCGCGACAATTGACCCGCTAATTACAAACGTACGAATTGTGAAAATTAAAAAATCCTGAAATAATTATATTTGTTATGTTTTCTTCTTGATTTTTCATTGTGTATACCAAAGGATAGAAAGAAAATGTAAGATATAATATAAATAAAAAATATTCCTTTTCTAAGAAAAAAAGAGGTTCTGATCGGATTGCTTGGACCAGGGGTTACCAAAGTTTTACCTAGATGGGCCAAATTGTAAATTCCAAAATATTTGGCGGGCCGAAAAAAGAATGTTATGGAAAAATACGTTGAAATCGATAAAAAGTTAGACATAAGGGAAAGATTTATACTAATTTTATAACATAATTGTTCTTTATTTACGACAATAATTACTTTTTACTATAAACTGTTTATTAACACATTTCGAAAATAATTAAATAAAAATAACTAAATAATTTCGAATAAAAAAGGAAAAAAATAATAAATTTCATAAATCTGAAGTATGTGACTTGTACAGTTATTGATTTCTTTTAATAATATCATTGAACCTTGCTTCTAAGTGAGTTGAATGCATTCTTAACAAAGCTTGTAAATGTTCATCACTTAATTTCTATTTCAATTTGGACTTATTAATAATCATAATTGAGGAAGTTTTTCCGCATATACAAGTGCTTCCAAATAGTGAAAACATTTGCTAAGCACGTTCGCGCAATTTTAGAAACCCTGTGAAAATCATCCTTTATAAAAATCTATTAAATAATTATCAATTAGAAATTATCTCTATAAATTCAAGATCGCGGATGATCTGACCTCGCGAGCCGCATTCATAGGATTTGCGGGCCGCACTTTGCGAATCCCTGGTCTGGACATAATTCGTATTCAGATCTTTTACTTACCGGGCGACTGTTTAGTCAATTAAAATATCTAGGACTGACACAAAACTCTCATTCTCCTAATTCACGTAACGTAGACACAGAACGCTTAATGCCTACATTTTAAAATAGTGTTAGAGTTTTTTCTCGAAACAAAATTTCGTATTAAAGATAAAAAATTATTTTTTAGATACACATTCTTCAATTCATGTTTGATTTTTCATGTTCGGTACCTACTCTTACTAAAATCTTGAAAGCTTCTTTTCTAGCATCCATTATACATATCTGCATGAAATATGTAAAAAGATGCAAATAAAAATTGCTTAGAAAGAAACAAATGTTTCTCTATTATAAAAGGAATAAAAAATCTGAAATAAAACTTTCTCGGTTGGGACAACGTTTTAAGAAAAATTGATTTTAACAATTCGTTCAAACGTTTAGAGTTCATATACACGGTATTACGAGTTGGGAATTATATAAACTCGCCGGTTAATTTGATAAATATTCAGGAATTCATCACGTTTACCAAACTTAGTGGTGATTATATATAATAACCAGCAATTATACATAATCATCGGATTAATCATATTTATCGTAACATATACACTATATCAAATTTTTCTATTGTATACGTATTTTGTCAAGATTAAGATTCATTCAATTGTTTAAATGTAAAATACACATAATTATACGTGATATTTATATATTTTTTAATAGAAACGTGAAGCCATTATAAAGTTTTGTTGTAAAGAGTAGCCGGAACGAAATATGACGACGAATTTTATTTTTCATACAGCCAAACACACCGTATCGCGTTTCAGCTTTCATTTCGAGTCAGAGAATTATACTCTTAGTTTCGCGAGTAAAAATTTTGACACGAGAGAGAGTTGGACAATTCAAATTGAACGTGCAGAATTTGGTAGTCTCGTTTCATCGATAGTAACACAGATCGGTATACACCGAGTACTGATTTGAATTTCCAACAAATTTTTCGTTCATATGATTAACGTTTTTCAAAATCAATTCCTGTAATTAGTTGATTCATTACGAAAGTTACGTTTTAAAAATTCTGTCGTCTTTAATATCGGCGCACCGAGATACTACATCGGAAAAGTATTGTTAAAAAAGTGCTTTGTTTTTCAATTGTTTCTTTCATTAATTAAAAGATTGTTTCAAATTTTTAACGAATTCCTTTCATAATCGTAAATACGTTTGTCTTGTTTACAAGGAAGTTGTTCTAGTATTAAAAGATAACATTTTTCGCAATCTTTGTAGCCAAAAATTGTTCCCGAGACAAATGTTCACGCTTCACAAGTATATCGGTATTTTATACAGCCATATTTTTTTTTATTTACTGTACTCTTCACTCGAAGGAAGACTATCTGCTGCGTTGATACGACAGTTACGTCTACAATGCAACAAAGGGAAACTTCATAACGTGCGTCAGCAAAAATGTGTCCTTAAAAAAAGTACTCGTATTCTGCACGATTGCATTGTACTTCCCTTTTTCATGAACTTTCTTTTCACTTCTTTTATCTCCGTTTATATTGTGGTTGTTTTTATATTATAACGAGCATTTTACATAACTCGTATCGGTCAAAACATAAAACAAACGTTTGTATCCACGTGTTTCTGATATTTTCATAAACTTACATATTTATAGGTTTGTTTTGTATCAATTCTCGTTGTGAAGATCGAAGATACCATTTGATTTGCATAAATATTGCATCTGTTGTACATAACAAAGTTTGTATTGTATCCATTAGTCAGAAAAATTATCTACCGTCAATATCTTTATTTTCATGTATTCAAAGCTTCGTGTTCGCGATTATCTTCAAAAAATAATTCCATAAACCATTCAGTTTGTTTGCAGAAATTTAACATATACATTTTAGCGAAAAAAAATAATATCACCGTGAAATAGTGAAAAAAAAAAAAATTCGTATTTAACTCAATTTGCTCGTTTTTACTAGAGATAATGGATTCGAACGTGTATAGGAAAAATAAGAATCTGTGTTTACAATACACTGGTATAAAGCAGAAAATTACCTTAAAAACAATAATAGTAATAATAATGTACAATTGTAGCACAATAACGTTGCTGATTCTGACAAGGATCAATGATCCGAAGGGCACTGGTCAACAACCGTTGCTCAATAATCACAAATGTGTGTTTTGTTCTGTTTTTGTTATGCGCCCACATATTGTGCATGCACAACTTGGTACACGGAAGAAATGCATGCGCTAATTGGTCCGAATCCAAGGATCACGTCACTTTTAATGGATACTTTTCGGCTCTAACGACTGATTTGCGTCATCAGCTACACGACAGTCGACGACGATAATTACCGCTGCGAAGTCGATTGTGTCAGTAACATCTGGATAGACAGCATTCAATGTATTATTCAAGTCTGAATACGCAGTGTTTAATGTAGGATACTGGAACTTTTTTATTAATATCTCAGAAACTAATACAAACTCGAAGATAAAATTTTATATTTAGAAACTATCCCCCTTTAAATTTTAAATCAATGGACCACATGCTCGTTTCGGAAGAATATTCGGAAATAATTAACAGTATAACTTTTAAATAATAATAAAATAGTTATATATTTTAATTTTTATATATAACATAAACAGAAAACGATAGGGACGTAGTTTGTTTCATTTAAAGATGAACCGGACATTTGGGTACGAGTGGTACGGGTAGTGTTAAACGAATACGTTAATAAATATAAACGTTGTTTTAAATCTATAGTTTCTACTAATTTTCTTCTAAACGATTAAAAAGTTTTTTTTACAGTCGCACTCAAAGAGCAATTTTTTACTCTGTTTCGCAGGTAAAAATAAGTAATGCTTCCAAAATATTAATCGCAGTCACTAATAGTACGTTGTACATTCGTTTCTCTATAGACTATTTCTTTTGAACGTTGGAGCTTGTTGGCTTCTTTAAAATTTACATGCTGTAGACAGAATGAATAAAAGATACGTCGACGTGAAACGCGCAATAACGGAGCTCGTAAAAGAATGGGGACAAAGGTATCTTAACAGGAGTTGTTCGATCAAAAGGTTGTCTTTGTCAAAATTTTACATTTCTGCTTGTCCGTCGTAAATTCGAGCATGAATGTCCACGATATATCGCGATGGAACAATTGCTCGGAGCATGACTGGCTTCCAGATAGTCCAATTCGAAGGCTCCTCTTACGTCGATGATAAACCATCAGCGAGAAGGTTCAATTTCGTTGGCCGAGTGGCCCCTGAAATGCAGACATCATCGATTCCGTTGAAAAGGAGGAAGGAAACTGTTCGTGGAGAGGCAATTAAAGGCTCTCGCTCGAGTCGGAGTCGATCGAATCTGGAAAAGCACGGAATAGCCCGAGTCGAATGCTTGCGTGAAAAAAAGAGGAAAAGAAATAGACCGAAAAGAAAGAAAAGATAGGAAGAGAAAGAAAGAAACAAAGACACAGAGTGAACGCGTTTTCCACTCCCATTCCAAGCTATCTCATTTCCTGTTCGACCATACGAGCCGCAGGAAGAAAGCTTTTAAATTATTGCCGACTTACGGACCGCATCTTTCGCGTTGCGTTAATTTCACGTCGTAAAGGAGGATCCTGGGGAGACTCTTTGTCGCTGATCCCAGCTACGGCTTTGACCAGGCAGCGCATCGATTTCTACCGAATAGAAGCTCGTTCAATTTCGCTTGTCACTTCATTACCGACCCAGCCAGCCTGGCAATTATACCACCCCACCACGAAATGTAATCAGCTCCCCGTTTCATCACCCGTCCACGGATTTCCATAAGATGAATACGACTAAATATGTATGCCAGGCTTGCGAATCAGAGCAGGAAAATATTGTAAATAGCGAACAACGAGACCTACGCTTTTGTGTTAGAATCAAAATCGAATCAATGCTTCGAATTCTTTTCTGATTCTAAGTGCACTGCAGGATGAATTTATCGCGGGGTGATGAATAAATGCGCGCGGAACGTTGCTGACAAAAAAGCTGTTCGATCGATACCTATTCTTCGCTCTTTTCTGTTTCTTAAGTGTTTGAGAAGATCGAGGTGATGGATCTAAGAAAAAAAATTCAGAATGTGTTAAGGAACAAGAATTTAACGTTACGTGTGAAAATTGAAATTTTCGATGAAACCTAGAATTAAATAAAAAAATTGCGTTAGATAAATTATTTATTGGAAAATAGCATATGCCTTTGATCGAGTTTTTATTTTATTCGTTACAAATAACATATTATTTATTATAGAATCGTATTCTCTTTTACGTCCAACTTCCAAAAATAATGTATTATAGTAAAGAATATTTTTTATTCGCGTAACAAATGTTTGGATTCTAGTATGGTAGAGTTTTCTAATGTGGTCATCTAAATTATACTTCATCAATTCCTTTCCAGTAACTCAAGAAATAATGTTTTTTTCTGTAACTCCGCCTAACATAAAGCTTTTTTCTTTCGTATTGCTATAATTTATTAAAGAAAAAGCAGTTGAAGCTATTCAGGGGAACAGTAATGTACAGCTTCGATCGTTATAGGATAAGAAATAGTCGTATTTGGAAATTTTGTTTCAAGTTTTTCGGTCTGGTTGCAAACAACCAGACAGTTGCGACGGTCAATCGTACGTGACTATGAAATACGAGAATAGGGTGTGTTGGTCACAACGGTGCAGACCTTGTTTCAAAAATATTGCATTTTTGAATCGTTAATGAAAAACTTTGCATATCTCACGTTGATATCGTCAAAAATCACAGATACTAGAACATTTTAACGGTTAGCAATTAGAATTCTACGAAATTCAGTCAGGGTTATTTTGTATTAAATTTAAGCAAACTACAACAACTGTTTGAAGCTGCTTAATATCTTTAAATGTTAAAATACGAAATTGAAAATAAAATTACAAAAGGTTGCTTATCTTCGATTTATACAATTTGTATTGTATTTATATTTATGTTTTAATTTCTCTAATGTTATAATTATTCTTTCTTCAAGAATTTAAAGTTACAAAGATTTTTTAATTTATTTTCTTGTTAAATTTAGATCGTGGTATCGATTGACACGGAATAGTAACAATCTTTAGTAATACTTTACACGGTAAAGAACATTTAAAATATATTACATAAATTGTGTAAAGCAGACGGTCGTATATCCGAGACATCTTTCACCATAAATTGCGAAAAAGGAATTAGATACAAGGGAACTCACAAGGAATGTTATGGAGTTGACACTCGCCGATTTTTGATGAAATTTTGATACGATATATATCTCGAAAAAATATTAGACGCGTATTTTTTATATCGGCCATCGTTTACTTTGAAGGAGTGATATCAGCCCTCAAAGTAGGGGGTGAAAAACCTATTTGTCAGTATGTCTCGAAAACTATTGGAGATAGAAAGAAAGTTTAAATGTACGGTTTGTCTATTTTTTAATCCCGAATCTAGCCGCGTAAAAACTTCTTATAAAAGTTGATTTGTTTAAAAACTTTTATATTCTGCTTTGAGGGCTGATTACTCCTGATCATCCCTTGGTCAATGGTTTTCGTTAACTCGTTAACAAAACCGAATTGGACGATTTCATAAAGGAAAAAACTGCTTAAATCGAAAGTACCATAGATATCTTTTAACTGGTTAAAGTCAAATTTTGAACATACAATAATATAAATGTAAATGGTTTTTAATTTTAATATTTTTCCATAATAAGAATTAATAATCATAAAAGTAGCACACGAAATAGAAATTCAATTTCTTTAGAATGAAAGATAATAAGGATAAGAATTTATAATTTCATTACTTTTTCACCATGTTTCAGACTATTTCTACATGGAATATTTCTTGTTTATATGTTCATTTATTATTCCAGTTTGAACGTCTCCAATTCGAAAAATATAAAGTTCCATTTAGAATTTGAACGTTTTTGAAAATTTGATCTTTCTATAAGATAAACTAATAAAAACATAGGCATACTCTAAGCATAAAGTTTTTGTAAAGCACACGTGAAATTTAAAAAGTTCCTCAAACCATTCTTATAGCACTCCAAGAACATCTCATAAAGAGACATGATGCACCAGTTTTGAAATATGACGCGATATATTAAGAGTAAAATGGTTTGTACGCACACTTTGAGCGAATAAAATAGAATTTTATGTTAGTTGTAAATTTATGAACTTCATGGTTTCAAAGTTATGTAATATTTAAATTTACAAGTTGAATCTAAAAAATTCTTGGTACTTACTACAATTTTTACTCTTTCTTGAAATTATATTATTTTTAAACGATATTTGTGTTAATAGATGTTAATGCTATTTATTAAGGAATATGTTCTGGAATTTATACAGAATCTTTGATGAACTTCTAAACTAAGCAATTCTGCAAAGGAACAAGCTAAAGAAATTGTTTAATTTCAGTTTGTGCAGCAATGAGTTATTGTTATTAAACTCTACAACTGGATTTTATTAAACTTTGCTTTCTCGCTCTTAATCGCTCGGTCGTTCGCAATCAACGGACTGGCTAATCGACACCCGAAGGTGCTCTCTAGTCTCGCATGGCAACAAACAGCACAAAGCAAACGCGTGCCCTGATCACTTTTTTTTCACAGAAATTTTATACAGAGTGTACCAAGTAATGGTATTTACAATTTGCACGGTGCATCAAATAATTTATCGGAAAAAATTAATACATAAAATTAATTACTTTTTAGTCGCCCATAATTCGTTAATTAAGATTTCCAAAATAAATATATTTATTTTTGTAAAAAAAAAAGATCATCTAAATTTGTTTTTAACGGAATAGTATATTTTTTAATGCACTAATTAACACACATTATTATTCTTTGTAAAAAAGTATTTAGCTGTTTGTCACGATACCATTAGTTTAGAAGATATTTTAATTGAAATATTACAAAGTACTAGTAATTTAAATGTAACTATATTATTTCTTTTGTTTCATATTCTAAAGGAACATTAAAGAAGTGCAACGGTAATAATAATAAGTCATTGCACTTAACATATTGTTGCAACAAAGATTCCTGAACCTTGTGATGTTATAGTTCGATTTGGTAATTTAGTTAATTGAAGTAAATACTAATAATGCGCATATGCATTACAAAGTATTAAATGTTATCAGTGACATTTGTTATTCTTCTCTATTTATTTTATAACACCATTTATCTTCTATCTGAACATCGTTTTGAAACACTAACGACAAAGAGGATAATTTGGTGTATTATTTTTAATATCCATGATAAAACAAAGCCAATAAAACAGCTTCCGTGTTTACAAGTCACAACGACGAGCATTAAAGTTTTGCGTTTCGACACTCACTTGCCACTACACATCTTACTAAACAAATTGCAAACTTTTGAATAGGATGTATCAGTGGAGGATAATTACGCGTTAATTATATCATTCACGACTCCCTTTCTTCCCCTTCGTGTTACGCATGCGTATAGCATAAGTTTCCGGTTTTCTCATGAGTAATGAAGTTTGTGAAGTTGATTATGCAGAATGGGCCAGAACAGGTGACACAACTGGAATGGAGATTATTCAACGCGCAAAGATAAGTCTAAAGCACAGAATGAAATTTTTTCGTGCGATGCTTCGTTTCTCTACTTAACAGATATCGCTGTTTATTACCCATTCGGCAAAATTCTTAAATATTTCAAATGAATGTATTTTCAATGAATGCTAGCTAAATCATATCGGCGAAAGAATAATTATTATCTCTAAAAAGAAAAAAATTATAATAAAATCATTATTTAAACCAAAATATAATAGAATCTCGATAGTTGCATGAAAACAGAGCTGAAAATGTATGCAAGTATCGAGATTCATGTAATTAATAAAATAACCAATTAGCTGCCTATATGTACATACTTGAAATATTGTAATATAGTAGAAATAGTCGCACCAGAATTCACGCTTATCTTTTTGTTTTCGCTTTTCACCAACTAATTATCAAGATTGCAAGTATCGAGGTTCTACTACAGTTAACTCTCTATGGGACCGTATGACTTAAAAGTTACAAACTGATGTATCCATATTTTAAAAAATTAATTTTCTTTAGTTATCACTGCACTATTAAATTTGGTTACTGTATTACCGTAGTGCCACCACGATCCATCTACAGTAATTGTTAGTTAAAACATTTTCAAATCAAAGTGAAAAACTGTAATCAATCGAAATTTTTTCTCCAATAAGCAAACAAAATTCGGGCTATGGAGGGCTAAGAAACCAGACAAGTCGACTAATAAAACGAACAGTAATCGTAGACTTACGAGTTTCATGTTATGTCACAACAATTTTTGCCAACGATGCATCTCAACAATTAGAATTGATGCCGTGGATTAGTACAACAGTTTACATACGTTTCTTCAACAAGAATGAATAATGCAATCCTCTGAGGCTCTGAACCATGGGCAATTCGTCGTCGCACTCAACACTCCCTTACTTATTCCTGTTTTGTGATAAAACAATACGTTAAAATAAATCTTGAGACGCGATTCTCAATGCAAATTCTATTAACTCATAGTCAGATCATTAATAGATTGCAATTTCTTTCCCCGTTAATTGATAACAAGCTGCATATCTCGTGACATTTAATTTCAATATACCGGGTGTTTCAAACACTGTGAAGTACCCAGAAATAGAGGATTTCTGAGATGACTTCAGGCAACCTTTTCCTTTGAAAAAAAGTCAAACTCGGCTTTGTTAACGAGTTATTAACAAAAAACACTGACCAATCAGAGAGCAAGAAAGGCGAGCGGCCGCCTACGAGAGCGTTGTCTCTGTGCCGCGCTTGTGCGAGTAACTCGGAATAAATTGAAAAATTAAGTTAAACTTACCCGATCGGCAAAAAATTCGCTTGCCGTTTGAAAATGTGGGTTACTTAGTTTAAAGTGGTTATGAGTGACGGTAAATGATGGTAGCAGATTTGATCTATCTCTATGTATGAATTAAAGTTTGAATCTATAACATAAAACTGTTTGCACGAGAGCAGATACACTAGTTAGTTCATAAATATTTCTTTTAGAACTAAGTCTTGTATGCTAACACGGAACGTGGTACATAGTTCGTCCTGAAAAGTATCAACGTAGAGTTACTTTGGGGAAAGTTTCTTTGCAGAGAAATGATTGCAACTGTATTTGTGTTAGGTTTGTTCTATGGATTGGGTCGATAATGAATTGATCGATGAATTTCTAGTCTCTGTGTGTTTAGAGCACTGTTATTGGACTGCCAAAGAGAACTTGAGTTGATATTGAAGAAGAAGAGTAAATAGATAGGTAACTGTTATTATTGTTATTATCATGTATTCATTGGAAACTTGTTTTAGTTACATTGTAAAGTAATGTAGAATAATTATTTTCTTAAATTGTTATAAAAATTCTGGTCTTTGAAGCAAATTCGTTATACAAGACATTTTGTTTGTTCAAATTAAAACATTTTCATCCTCGCATCATTAGATTTGAAAGAGTGAAGAAAAATTAGTCTTGTTTAAAAATAAAGTGAAAAAAAAGTAGCAGTTAATAAAACATAAAAGCTAAAGTTTCAAGTAACTTTTTTATTACCCATCGCAAGAGGCATATGTCTCATTCATTATGGCAAATGAGTGTGACGTAAAGAATAAAACCACAAATAAAAACGAAAGGTCGTTATTTTCCAAGAGAGGAAGCTAAAATCATACAGGTGCAGTAAAATTAACAGAATGAAAATACATAAATGAAGTCAGTACGTAAGTACTGGCTAACAAGACGAAGCTATAAATTAAAAGTTCCTAATGGCAGCTGAAAGTATGCTAACTAAAATTATAATCTATGCAATTTTCAGAAATGTATAATTAGAAAATACGTCTGAAATCTACAATAATTTATGAGACTTATAATTTTTAAAATTTCGACTTGATTTCTAAGCACTCTAATGTAAAAACAAAAACAATTTTGTTAACTAGTCTTTTACAATTATATATACAAAAAAATATTCATGTATTTTACTGTTTACTTTCCTATAACATATTTATAAATCATTTATAAGGATATTCATCTGATTTTTTTTTCAAGGTACGTTTAAATAAGAACAACTTATTTCAGATTTTTTAAAAATCACCAATTTCATGAAACCGTTCGTCGGATAAATTAACCTGTCCAGAGCAGATGAAACTTTTCACTCAAAAATTTAAACCAGAGGTAAAACAGCATACAATATTAATTAATGTTTCTGGAAATTACGGTCGAAGTGCTATAAATTGTTGAAATTCTATCGTTCCAAGTAATGATTTTCTTAATCTTGATTCTGATATTTAATTATTATTTAATACTTATAAGATCAATATAACTGCAATAGATAATTAAAAATTTAAAAATATTACGTAATGTATACATATATAGTAATAGATAGAATGTTTAAACGATTCAAATATTTTTGTCCTTATAATGTTTTTATAACATATCTCTCAAAAATGTATCAATATTGGAATTTCAATGTAAATAGTAGAACCGAAACGATGGAGGAAAAGAAAAACTTGTTTCGATAAATGTTATCGAACAGTATTCCTCTAGCTGGTAGCTTTTGTAATTTAAATTTTGCTTTTAAAAAGTTTGCAAAATGTAAAATAAAGAAATTCAATTTAATTTTTAGTATTCTAAAAATTCAGAAACGCAATAAAAAGCATGTTCTTTAATAAAAATCGTATAAAAGCTGTAATTTCGATGTAAAAGTTTTTTCCAACATTAATCTATTCCAGAATAATTATATTCCGTTAGTATTTAAATTTCGTATTATTTAATGTATATTTCTTTCTGATTTTGTAATTTTTTTACTCGATTACTAAATCTATGTATTAATAATTTTTCAACATGAATTGCATCTAAGGAAAAAAAATGTTTCATTTTTTAAATAAAAATAAGAGCAATATTTTTATGTATGTATATATCAATTATGAAAAAGAAAGTAGGAAAACTTGAATTTTATTACATAAAATAATGCGAAACCATTTTAAAAGAGCAGTTGGAAATTATTTAACCGTATTCAAACAGTATATTTGAATATTTGAATTAAAAGGAAAAATTTACAACACGAAACATTTATAGTCGACAACATCTGTTGTTGTTTTAATATATAGATGCTAATTATTTCATTTACAATATTTTCATATAAAATTTAATCCATTAGTTTTGCTACTGCTCTGTATGTGCACTGTAAAACATTGATAATCAGTTGAGACCTATTCATTTAAGATTTCAGCGCTAGTTAAGTTATACTATTTTATTTAAATTCCAGAAACATGAAAAAAAATTACAGATAATATAAGTAGAGAGAGTCAGTGAGAAAAGTCCGGAGGGATTGTTCGTTAAAAATCGGTAAACAGACCATGTCTCTGGATAGACTATTTACCTTTCTGTGTCGTGAAACTGAATACCGTGTTGTGTTCTTTGTTACATGTGTTACTAAAACACGGTGAAAATTGTCTTCAGGGCTTTCGCTCGTCTTTATTTACACGTAGAATTGTCACACTTTTCAAAAGCAATTAGACGACAATTGGACGAAGCTGTTCTAGAAAGAACACTAATTACCTGTTAAATTTCAATTTTAATTTGATTCTTTTTATACACAGAAGTTCTATCTATAGGAAATTCATTCGTTAAATAGTTCAAAACTACAGAAATGTTGTTTTGACGCAACAGTTTTAATTAGCTGCATCTATTGATGTTTAAAACAAATTTTTGATATATGATGAAAAATGATATATATGAACAACATACTTGAAAGTAACTTCTTTTTACTGATTTAAAATTGTAATATAAATATTCTCTTAGAAAGTACACAGTGTATGTACTGTATGCGTCTCGCAAGAAGTTATGCAGAACGGCATAGGAGCAAAAGGGGTACTCCGCTTATTTCGCCTAATCGTATCTATGCCCTGCTTGTGACGCGAGGCTACATGATCCGATTGATAGATATGATTGTTTTGGCAAACAACAAAAATACCTGTGCATTAATCTTATAATTGTGTTAAAAGAAAATGGATCTATTACATTCTAATCAATCAAAGCTACATTCCCTCCATGCGACATCTTGTGAAAATTAATAAATATTTTTATTTTGTAGAATTTGTTAAAGTTTTTAAGAATGAATATTTATGCGATTTTACCCTTGTCGTTTAGTTTTATTTTCGCTCTCTTATTATTTTCGTATTCAACAGTTACTACCGCTCTCGGTCTATTCTACGTATGTACATACGTATGTATGTTTCTTTCATAGTCCATTCTTTAAAAGTAATCGTTATTTCTTTGCACTCTTATTGCTGATATGAAATGCCAAACTTGATTAATCTGCTCACTCAAGATTATACAAATGTTTAATGGCTCTTAACTTCTTACATTTCTAAAATAAATGTTTGAATAGTTGTTGCTTTAACGTGCATGCTTAAAAATATATAAAACAGTGACGCCGCTTTAGCACCAACTTGTTTTCTTAAAGGTTATGATCCCTTTCAAAACTCTCATATCTAAGAGATGTACCATTTTAATAATAAACAAAACGAAGAGGTCGGAAAAGCTTCTTTCTTCAACACAAAATATAACGGTGCTTTAAGCTTTATACCGTTTTTTTTTTTACAACGTTAAATTCGAAGAACAAATATTTCTTTTGATTTTTAATGTATCCGACCAATTTAACTATTTTACGTACGCTATTGCCTTTGTCTTTCTATTCATTAACACGTGGTTGAAATAATGATTTCCATGAAACATTCGAACAGCGTTCGTCCTAAAATGTGGTTTCTCCATCTCATTGTCAGATACCTATCCGTGTGTAGGTTGTGAGGCACATTTAGTGAGGAATTTAATCGCGTTCGCAAATGAGGTAGATCGATGCTTCAGCATATTGCACTCTATCCTATTGGAATAACAAAATAAAACTACTAATACCTACAGATTTAAATGGATAAATGATTGATTTTACTAAAAGGCTTTTATTTTATTTTCATCGAAAGGAACACATCGCGTAGATTTATACGCATATATAATTAATCTAAATCTACTGCACTTCTGAAGAACCACTAATGAGTTCCATTATAATATTTTCGGTATTATTACACATTGCAATTGTTAATTATCTTAAAATCAGTTGTACATTAAACATAATAAAGAAAATAATTCTCATAATATTTAATTAATGCATACGCGAATAAATTTGAAACAGCAAAATATTAGTGCAATTTTTGAAACTTTTTTCAATAAATTTGTAAAATATTACACAGCGTATTCTTATTGTAACCCAACATTAATTGTAGTTCGAATGCCATTAGTCAGTATTATTTATGTTAACCATTGTAGTTTAAAAATTTATGCGTATAAAAGATACTATTAACAGTGAGTACTGTTGATAATGTAAAAGATAAATGGCAAGAATTTATCATTTGTTTTTTTAATTGAATTCTCTAGTAAAAATATTTGTGCGAGAAATGAATAACCGTGAAAAATAAGTTAAATTGTGTGATTACAATTTGTAGAGGTTCGCAGAAAATATGTCGCAGATTATGAAATTACATGGAATTGTGTATAAATTTCATAGTATAGCTCAAAAGGTAATTTCAGAAATAAATATACATAATTAAGAAACTGTAGTATTCATCTGCGATAAATACTACCTAGTTCTGACATAAATTCTGTTACGCCTCTTCATTTCTCGAGAAAAGGTACTAAAAGGAGTAGTAAAACCCTTGACAATGACTCTCTTTCAAGAATAAAGATATATTTTCCAACAGGATTATACCGCACCTCATGAATAAAAAATTACACAAGAATAATTACTGAATAACGTTCCGAAGGTTATTTCAGCCGAAGACTTGACCCTCTAATAGCTCAAATTTGAATCCGCTGAATTACAAATTGTGTACTCATTCCGAATAAAAAACTATCAATAAATTCTGATTAGTTAGAGATCATAACCTTTCTCACTCTTATTTTTCTTTTTTTGTTTTACAATCACTGAATGTATTTATAATAAAACTTACGACAAGACTAGATACACATATGCATATTGTCGTATGCTTGAAATAAATTTGAAATTACTATTTTTATTTTAAATCCTATTATACGACAAAATTGAAAATTTATTTGTTTATCACAGAAAATATTAAAAAAGCACGACATTTTACTCGTACTTTATACGATTTATAGATTAAATATTTAATTATTTTAATCAATCTATGATCAATTGAGAAATTAACATCTAAAAAATAAAAGCTGAAATTGAAATTTAAAATTGAAGAAAATATCGCAAAATGTAGTGAAATGATTATAATAACAGTTCTCATAAAACGATTGTGAAGGCACATTTATAAAGTTCCTTCGAGCAATTTTTACATAAATACTTATTGCATAACATAAATTACAGGATAAGAAATTTAAAAAAACAACGGGAAATGTAAATGAATACAATGTAAGTCTGCACGGCGAAGATAATAAAAGTTAATCTGATTTGCGTAACAGAGTGTGTACATAAATTTCGCAAATCGTTTTAAGGTGCAGCTTTTCGTAGGACTGGCCAATACGTAATTCCTAATTCTGCCTGTTTATCGCATTACTCCACTTCCAGATGTTTATGCTCCAAGCTTAAAAGGCTTCCAAGGTTTTACCCTGTTAGCCGACACCACGCTTTTCGGTTATTCATTTTTTCTGAAATAATAAATGAAAATTGGCCATGGTTCCACAATACTAATCCATGTAATAATGAAGCAGAAATTACATATATTTTCAAACATACCACAAACATTCCGCATGCATAAACATGAGAATGTCTTTTGATAGCAGTGTTCGGTAACATTAGAAGCAAGCGAATAGCTGCCTTTGTATCAACTTCATAATCTGATTTCATCAAAAGCTGCACGATCTGGACCTCGAAAATGTCCTTCGTTAACGTACCATGAAAATAATTCGATGCTATGTAACATTTTGAGTTTCAGTTCTCAAAATGATTCGAGTGTCGTAGTTATTCCATCTTCGCAGGATTGATTAAAATGTGGTTTCGGAAGTAAACCTGAACGGAATGGAAAAAGCGAAGTATATCGTTGTAAAGAGAATTTGTTCATTAATTAACTGAAAGAATTTATATTATGAATCAGAAAAGGCGCAATGCTTCCATCATTTCTAAGTAAGAATGGTTTCTTATTTATTCTACCCTTCTGATATCAAACTTCGTCTCCTTTGATCAACTTTTATTAAGATCTTCACCGCAGAACGCTGTTACAGTTACAGAACCTTCTCAAAGTATACTTTGCTTTTTGCTTCTAAAGTACTTGCAAACTGTTCTTTTGATCAAAAAAGTTGTTCTATCATAGTTCTGATCACCCGAAGTGTTTGCGTATTTTACGATTAGCGCCAAATACAATAATAATCAAATAATTCTTCTTCTCTTACTATTTGAATTTTGTGTATTATTAATTATTTTTGATTAAATTTATTGCGTGGTTTGATTCTTTCGGTAATACTATCGTTGTGTTATTAATTTAAAAACTTGTACGTTCATCTACAATTTCCTGAGTCACTCTCTGGAGGAGAGCGGTTGGCTTATGCATTGGTCGCCTTTCGGCAAGAGGAGTACGAGTGAACGCCTTGGTCATACGTGTATTAGATAATATTGTGACAGGAGAGTACGGGGTTATCACCTGGGTCACTCCTGGAATGGAGAGAACAGCTAGAGTATCTACCGGTCATCTTCTAAAGAGTAGAGTACAGGGAATCATGTGGTGCCTTATCACAATAATAGCAATAGAAAAATTACGATTGTCTGTACCGAAAGTTAGAAAGCGAAATATCCAACGAATTGTTAAATTGTATTTGAATACCATTTTTGTACTATTCTACAGAAACAAGAATAAGAGAAATTCTTATATTTGTCCTACGGATCTAGAAATCCTTTCCATCGACTCCTTATTCTGCTCTTCCAATTTTAAAGATCAAAATTTCATCTCTTTCCTTAAAGAGGAAACATCACTGTGACGGCATGAAAACTAAACCTTCTTTAAGAATTTTTTTTCAAGAAAATCTATATATTTTTTTTTATTTACTTCGCCTTAAACAATTCATACGCACGATTGAAGATAATATTGTTTTGAAAACCCTGTTAAAATTTCAAGTCGATTGGATAAAAATTGACGGAATTATCGTGTCCGTCAGTGAAAAAACTATAATTTCGAGAAAAACGCGTTTAAAGTATAACTTGTTATTGAACAACACTGTAACGCTGTTCATAAAATGAAGAACGTTAATACAAATTAACGTTTCATAAAATGCATTGTATCTTTATCAATTCTTTGAATATCGAGTAAAAATTTTTATAGTATTCTTGAAGATTTTAACGTTAATAAAATGTAAAACAAAAAAAATCGATTTTTTTTTAATTTCACAACGATGTCCTCTCTTAAGTATTAGTATATCTTAACTTTTTTAATGTTAAAGATCACTTTTGACCGAAACAAAAATCCAGAAAATTATTCTAAAAAAGTTGATACGAAACAATTTTAAAAAATGTTTATTCAGAGTTCAGTTTCTTCGGTATTACATATACTAAATGTTTCATATAAAAAGTCTTAAAAAACATAAAAAATATGTCACTCAATGTATCAGATAGCTTATGATTAATTCTTGATAGATTGATAGACTTCAGATTAAAAGTTATATAAGTGTAGATGATTATAGTCCTACGAACCACTCCACTTGACATCGATTTCCTCTCAAGCGAATGACAATAAGTATTCCTCTCCGAATTGTGAATCGTCGAAACTGTTGCCCATACTCAAGTTACAAACTTGTACCTTACGCTTCACCTTGAACACGAAACTTTTCTCCCTTTTGCTAAATTTTTTTTTCATGCTTCGACGTCTTCTCTCCGATAACGGTGTATTGTTAATGCCAAAGTTTTCTGAAGTACGTTTCGGTCTTGTTGAATGGCACGTGTTCCAGAACTTTGACGGATGATTACAGTTCGTCGACCGATAATTTGTCTTCTTAAAATACCCCTAAGGACTCATACGTGAAAGAGTTCTAAAAGTGAATCGTTCCAACTGTTGAACTAATTATTTTTTTTTTTTTTTTAACTAAGAGGTTGAGGCACAATAGTCGAAGGACGGTCGTTTCTTTCGTGAGAGTACGCAATTAATTTCGCGAAATGGTACCCAAGAGACTTGTTGGCCCTCGCTACCCTTCCCGATGGCCCTCTTGGCACGATTCTTCGATCTGGAAACCCCGTTCGCCATGCAAATCCATGCGCCAGCGTTCCTATTAAGCCCCGAACTCCTCCATCTTTCGTTCGGTCGTCTTTAGACCGATTATTTTCGTCGGGCTCCGTTTCCTTTTCATTTCGTCCCTCACTTGTTCGAGAAAACGTCGAACTGCGCAGGCTATTTCATACACCTGCAAAAACTTGACGAAAGGGCTTTCTTCCAGTACCCGCTCGTAATAAGAAGCAAATGTGTATTGGTAGGAATGCACAGCTCGCGACGTTTTTGTTTCTCATTTTGAAAGCAATTATTATTTTCGTCAAATTAATACTGTATGTAACGGTAGATGAAAATTTGGTATCTGTAAAACAAAAAACAATGTTGTACGTAAATTGTCAGACATTATATAATATTATGAAAAGTTACCTTAAATTTATTATACATGTATATTATACATGTATATTTTTTGTGGTTTCTGGATAAATCTAATCCAAATAGATGCAAGCAAATCTGTGAGTTCCAACTTATTTTGCAGATATTTAATTATACTATTCTATAATGTATATTATTGGTATTTTAAACAAATAAATCATAACCAAAACTATAAAAATAAATATTATTACAATATTTATGAATCAAAGTAATACAATAATAAAATAAAACGAATATAAGAACATCTTTTTCTTGACCAACATAAGATATTAAGATAGATAGATTTGCTTCGTTTTCTGTCTCAAAATTACTTTCTAAAACTTCCACTCACCATTGTTCGCTTTTGAGACGTACTCCCTTATATCTATAAACACATACTTATTCACCACTCATCTCTAGCCATGCTAACGTGTACACATATGCTCTGACTCTTTATCATTTAAACATTGTAATCATACTTTATTCTTAGAAATTTTCTTAAGTCTACATACACTGTATTGGAGATATGTTAGTAAAGAAAGATTGTATTTAACAAAAAATATTCTTTTACATACTTGTGAAGCTTTATTACTCGGTAAGAAATATTCTATAAAAACACAAAATGTGTTCTACAATTTCTTATTATATATTATGCGTCTCCGTTATAATTGCAGTTAACACTTTTTATTATCGTTATATCAATATTTTATCTTAAATATTAAATTAAAAATTAAATATATGTGTGGCTAAAAAGTTTCGCAATATAGAAAACAAACGTTTGAAGGCATAAAACTAGCGCTAACCATAACTGGTTCGATTGTTTGCAAATTTACATTGCATTAGTTTCGGTATACTAAACACCTTACTAGAATCTGATCAACCTTTATCGAACAACAAGCTTTGTCGTACACGGCGTCATCAGAAATCACGACATTAGCGACATTAATTTCAATAGGCACGCCAACAATGTAATTGTCTTTCTAGACAAACGATAGCACAGCTGCGGCCCAATTGTATGACTTCCTCGGAAATATGTGTGCTTTCCCTACCGCATCCGTAGCATAATTCCGCGACGATCGCCGAGTGCACGTTTGTTACCAAGTCCACGACTCCATAGGGATAAACTTTGGTCAATGTGTACGAATTGGCTGGCCGGTCGGCGCAGCACAGCAACTTATTCTCTTTACGGAATTACGTACGACATTTCATTCAATTGTGTACAGCCAGTAATCGTTTACTATGTTTGCAACGGCTTTTGCAACAATTGATTTTGTCACCTGATGCAGGTTTCATAGAAATACAAATCCTGTACATTTTAATAGGTGAACGAGTCTCTTTAATATTTAAAATTTTTAGTCTTCTCAAGTAATATATATATTTTAATATTTAGAACAGTATGGCTTATGAGCTGAATAATATTCTGGGGAAAGAATTTTTCCTTTTTATAGAATTGTTACGTTGTACTATATCGTTGAAACAATGAAATACACGGAAACTTACGAAATGGTCTAATATCTTTTCTGATATAAATTCAGCTTATTTGCTTCATGTATGACGTAATTAAAATTTTAATATTAAATATCTTGATTAATAATGAACATTCGCAGATACTCTCGAATAAAGGTTTTCTTATTTTTGCATAATATTCGGTAGAAAATGTTTCGCTGAAATTGGCAATTCTACTGCGATGATCCCTCCTTACTGGTTAATTTCTTTGTTTGTGGTGCAATGAAATATTAAAATTTTAATTAAATGTTTATATCCAACCAAAAGTATGGAAACCGAGATTGTAGTAAACAAAGATATACTTTAACAGCAAGTTCTTGCTATTCTAGAGTATAATCAAATTCAAAACTACAATTAAATAAAGTAATCTAAGTTATCTATTGTGCCATAGTGGAACAAAATTCGATCCACACATTTGAAATACAATCCTTGAAAATGTGTACCATAGATACAAAAAACATTTACGTATGCTCCCATTTTTCAATAAAATATCCTTTCATTTATCTTTGATACTAATTTCTTATCTTCGATACCAAATTATAGCAATTTCTTATAATTAGATTAAAGTATTTTTAAGTTGTAAAAAAGTTAATGTATTTAATATATTTACTAACAGAAATAAAAAGAAAAAGTAGATTGAAATTCTAATTAGTTTTATAATAACGATAAAATGATAGTGAGGTAATCTTAGCCCACAGTTAACATGTTCTATGCCAAGAGGAAAGTAACCGTTTTGGCAGTACTTCAAACCTAAGCGAGAAAGTTGCATTAGAATATTTGATTAACAAACAATGGTACTTGTGCTTAATTCCTGACATTTTGATTTTTTCTTGTATCTCCTTTATTTGAATAGTATTTCAAACAATAGTCTCATTCGGTTAACACTAGAACTACAGTACCAGTCAAAATGACTGGTTCGTAATTTCTCATAGAAATTTTATAAATTCGCAGTAGCGCAATTTTAGGAATTTTCTATAAGTTTTTGAACGAAATATGCACAAAGAATTGCCAGCCTTATTATAAGTATTTTTTCAAATACTCATCATTTTGATTTCTTTAGCACAAATAAGTTTAACTTGAGTCTATTTCAATCGTTGGTAGTTCTACTGTTAATGAAACATTTATTTTCGCTAACTACCGTGGATCACCGATGGCCCAGGCGGCATTTAATATGTGAATAATTAAATACTAAAGTAAACTGAAATTTAAAGTATGAGCTGAACGCTTAATAAAATACTAGTCATTCGAAAGGAAAAAAGAATTTGAAACCCATTATTCTTTAATATTGTATTTTAAATCTTATCTCAGATTGGTACTTATAAAACGTCGTGAAATAAAAAAAATTATACAATATGAATAAAATTATCCTTCTAATTGGTAACTACTCAAAAAACTGCGCTATATTCTACTGTTTCAATCGGTCAAGATATTTATCACATTCGCCACTATGAGTTGGAAATTATATAAACTCACCGGTTAATTTGACAAGTATTCAAGAATTCATCACATTTACCAAACTTAGTGGTGATTATATATAATAACCGGCAATTATACATAATCACCGGATTAATCACATTTATCGTAACATATATAAGCGAATAGCTGTATAAGTTATTACTCGATATTGCCCAATGCTCACTGCCAAAGGTTCATTGATCCTAGTGATTGACCAAAATATCGCCACCCGTCCACTGTTACCGTTGATTAGAAAAACCTATCACAAATTAAAAGATGGTTCTCTTTTGTTCCATCGCGTTGCGTTACTCGCCAAAAGTTTGTAATATTAATATACGTGTTTGCAACCGAAACTTATTCTTTACTTGCGACTTCCCGAGCCCCTGTATCCGGATCCCGAACCTATTCCTCGACCACTCTCAAACACTCCGGTATTAAATTTTTTTTAGCGTTTAAAAATGAAACTAGAAGTTCTAACATCGATATTGTAATACAAAATTAAAGTAACACTGCTTTGATGTATGTACCACAAGAATCATGAGAATTTCTCGAGATCATAAATCTTGTTTACGCTGAGTTAGCGAAGATGTTCGCTCGAACATTCTGTATTAAACTAGTACTGTACGACAGTTTCAATAATAGGGATGAATAATAGGCGCACACAAACGTGGTTAACAAAGTCATAAACTTTGATAGCAGCATTGATAACAAGCAGGATGAAATAAGTGAAGCAAGACTGATCATGACTAAAATATACTTTTTTGTCTTTATAATTTATTTATAGCGTTACAATTTAGAAAAAATTTTTGAATAAAGGGTTGATTAGCAATCAAACCATCTATTCTGTTATTGACTTGAATAAAAAATGATTTTAGTTGTTAAAATATATCACATTAATGTTGTACTAGAAAATATATTGTAACAATAGAAAAGCATGAAATCTTACATTATATTATTGAAAAAAATTGTGAACAATATTTGTTATATTTTCTTTAATAATATATTAGGGCTACTTTGAACATAATTACATAATGTTATAATTTATTAATTCATCTTTAATTTTCATTGCTAAATGAGAAAATATGCTTATGTTTTCTTGGCGATATTTATATATAATGTATAAATTAGGTAATGTATAAATTTCTAATTACAAACTGGCGATGGTAGATATTATTGGAAACGTCGAGAAATAGGAATATGCGACCTAACTTATGGATATATGTAAATGTTTACCCATATTAAAACTTACAGTATCAGATAAATTTTCGATCAATATGGTCCGGTGAAGCCAGTATATTATCTCTGCTACAAATTAATGCAGACCATAACAAAGCTGAATTGAAGTGTTCATAAATTGCGGGAAGACTTGTACCAGACTTGACTGATATTGGTTTATTATACAAGTGTCAACAGGGCAATTCTTCGTGCAAAAGTAAGTTAAAATATTAGAATAAATTTTTTCATATAAAGCTTTACTTTCAAGAAAATCAACATAAAAATTTGACACAGATTTTGTAGTACTTTTTTAACACATTAGACATTTTTATTAATTCATTAGTATTTTCTCAACACAGATACAATAATACAGTGTAATGTAGTTTATAAGTTACAAAAATTATATTCGAAATACAAAAATCGTAGAAGAAAAATGGACGATGACAATAACTGTGTTAAGTACTGATACCCGTTAATATAAAAATACATCATGTCACACGTATAAAAACTTTTCAATCCATTTCATTTAATTCTATTTCTTTTTTTTCTTTTTCAATTTAAATTGGATAGTCGAAATTGATTTTAAACATTACACTCAAAGTAATGCACATATAGTGTAGTACGCAATAGTACATTCATCGCCTTCAGACTCGGATGAATACATTTTTTTACAAAACATCTATCTATTTATGCATAAAAAACGATTTTATAGTTAATGTTTATCGTTTTTCTCAGTTCAATCGTTCGCAATATCGTTTGCATGAAACATAAATCTATTACCGGGCACGTCGAGTTGGTCGCAGCGTATAATGCATTTCGCAAAACCTTTCTCGCTGCCGGAAACATCGGTTTTATGTGCACTCGATATTCCGTGATTTACGATCACGGAATAATTCATCGAGTCAGGAATTCCGAGGAAGACTGGTGATAAGATAAAAACTTGATTTTATGGATAAATCTTTCGCATGATTTGCGTTGCACGATCACAAATTCATCAACGCGAGTTTACTGCAACTATTTGCTTATACACGGTATACAACAGACACGGATGGAAGCGTCCGTATTTTCATCGATTTATATGGAAAATTTGTCTGTCTCAACGGTGCTTCTCGATAAATTGTAGATGAAAGCTGTAGAAACAAATAGATTTCCTTTCAAGAACATCGGATAAGCGAGAAGTCCATAAGAGGGGAAATTTCACGAGCCACTTGGCACGATAATATCGAACGGCTTATTTCCCTATTGTCTTGATAGAATCTTCAAAGGATGCGTTTCGATCGGAAGAATGGATGCTGACGGTAGCTCGTGTGTTAAATAATAATGCTTATCATATCCTCTTACAAGACTTTTTTATGGAATTCCACGTTAAACAAATTGAATTATTGAAATCAAAAACATTGTAAGTCACATTTTCCAAATACACTAAATACCCTTTTTCCAAAAACAAGAGAAAGCTATTTGTTCAAAAATTAAGTTCTTACATTTGTTTCAAAATTTTTCAGATACTTTTAGCAATACAATATATGAAAATGTAATTTGTGTAATGTGAAAATATTAAATTATGAAATATTATAAAAAAAAATATATATGTATATATATTATAAAAATATGAAAATGAAAATGTCAATAAGATTTGAATGTTAATTTTTATGATATGTTGTTTCTGTACTAAATGATAGAAGTTACCCAAAATAGGTACTGTGCGTTGCTGATAAGTTGACAGACGGAAGAAATGTAGGTCTGATTGATTATACACTGTAACAGATCCAGCTCCTTTTAATACGATTATAAGGGCAGAGCACACGTATCTTTGTTCGCCGAAACGATCATGCTCTACGAATTGGATCATACTGTCTCGCGTCACAGATGAGACTCAATCATGAACAAACGAGAGCGACTGGAATATCCCTCTTGGCCATGTGCTATCCCGAGTGCCAACTTACCAGCAACGTACAGTATATACAAGAAAAATGATTTTATTTCAATATAAATAAAAATGTCACCCAAAACTTGTAATCTCTGTAATAAAAATAATCTATCTTATTAGGTTTAATTTAATTTGTTAATTTTGATTCGTCTTTAAAAAAAAAAAAATAACGTTCTTGTTTTTTTATATGAAAATTACCTGTCAGGTTTTTGCCAGTATGAACTTGTAATTCTTTCTTTATTGGTTTGGAAAGTGATAAAAAACTTTAAGAAATCAAAATTACAATCTTTATGTTAATTCCATCTTTTGCAATGTACCTACTATGTCATAATCATAAACACTGTATTATACTCGAAAATGCCACATCACGTCTGTAAACCCTGTATCATACTTGTTTTCAAAGACCGTGTCACTACACCCAAAATAATGTGTCATCTGCGCCCTATGAACCTAGTGTCATCATAGTCAGACTAAACTTGCCTGTTCTATCCCTACCACTATTACCGTCTAAACCTTTAAGTACCTCTAAATATTTCCTCCATCAGCAGATTCTAGTAAGAAGTCCATCGTGTACGCTTCAGTTCTATCTACTTTGTAAAATAAACCTCTAACAAAACCAACTTGCTAGTTCGAATTCCCTTGTGTCCATTACACTTCGATAAATTATAACTTCGTAATGAGTCCTGCAAAGAAAACTACATAAAGAAACTTTCCATTTAACCAGTTTTGTATTGGTAATTTTTTATAAACACGATCTTTATTAAATAAAACACATATTAGATAATTATACATAGAAATCAGAATATAATATTTAATAAAATGCATAAAAAACAGAACATTTCGCTTAAAAAAATTTACGTTAGAAACATGTACTTTTACGAATAAATATTTTTTTATGCACATATTTGTTGTTGTCAAATCATTTTAATAGAGAAAAAAAATATGTATGTACATACATAAAAAATATTTAAAATAATACCCTGTGTATTATTTCCTGAAAATTTTGTATCTTTGCCACGTATTATAAATGTAATATTTGAAATAGCGTAAGTAGTACGTTCACAAGAAATATTTGTGAAGTGTTCAAAGCGAATTTTGATGAAACTTTTCAGATGTACAGACAATTAAAAATAGAAAACACATATTTCTTTTTAGCTATACTAACTTAAGTTTAAATGAAGCCGCCCTTCAAAGTTTTATCCTGCAACAAAAAAAGATTAAAACTGTCATACATATATCAAACATGTAACATCCTATCTATTCATGTTGTCTGCAGATCATTCTAATTATGGAGCATTACTTATTTCTAACTGTGGAAATACATACAATATGATTTTTATATAATGAATTTAAAATAAAAAAATTATTCCATCTTTAAAACAGTTTTGAAAATCAAGGAATAAAAGAAATATCAAAATTTTTGTATTATTGTGTACACCATTGATTTCACGATAAAAAACGATAAAAAATATTTAATATATTTCTCTTTATTTCTGTTATTTTCAACATAGCATTAAGTGAATAGTTTCTTCTCCTTTTAAACACGTTACTGTAATTAAAGAATATACATATTAATATAATGGAGAAAAATTGCGAAATTCAAAGGTCCGTATTTTGCAAATAAATTCGAAACCAACGAATTAATGATTTAACTCTCCTCCCCCTCCTTCTCTAATTTTACGTGCACTACGTCGTATTTCATTTAAAACAAAATCCCTGATGTCGGTATGTATGTATATTATTTATTTCTAGCTACACTCAACAGTATAAAGATTTATTGTAATAGGTATTCGTGGAAATTGTTAACCTTAAACATACGTGTCTTATAAATAAGAATTTAATATAAATAAAAAAAAACCACTGCACTAATTTACGTTATCTATATTTTTACTTCAAATACTTGTTAGAATACATTCTACGTTATTGAAACAATATTCTCAGAATAACATATTAAAATTTTTATTTTAACAAAACTTTTTAATAATTTGATAATTTGCTTTTAAGTTACGAGTTAGAGTACAACACTTTTGTGAGGAAGGGTATAGTGATACTTGAGCGCTTCTAGGATTATACGCTTCCTAAATCTGTGTCTAAGTATTTTGCGAGTGGTGCAATATTCCTTGCAGCGTAAAATAGAATCTGCGAAACATGTAGAAGCAATTAAATTACTGAACAAATTTCTAAGATTAAACAGATACATTCTCGTTTCATTAATTGTTAATTCTCCTTAATTTTTAAAATTCTATATTTATAATTTGTGATAGTTTGGTTTACCTTTAAATAAATCTACACTATCGATTAAAAATATAAAAATATATATATATTCATCCAACAATAAGTATTGAATAATTATATTTTTTGTATCGGTATATGTCAATCATTATAAGTTTAATTTTATTTTTTTATTTGCTTATCTACCATAAAAAGTAACAGTAATCTATGTAATTTCATACTTTTAGCTAATAAAGCATATACTTACATTTTATAAATAATTGAAACTTATAATACATCTACACTATCATATGATATCAAGTAACTTTTCCATTTGAGGAAATATGAAATTCGGCTTTCTTAACGAGTTATTAACGAAAAACACTGACCAATCACAAAACGAGTAAAGCGGCTAGCCGTCAGCAGGAATGTGTCAACGTCACGTCGTGCTTGTGCCTCAACGAGCAAGTCAGAATGTATCGAAGCAACTGTTAGCGAGTGTTGAAAGTCAGTTTATTTATCCTACACAAATTATAATTAATTAGTTTATTCGATGTAACTTTTGTTCAACACTCGCCAATAGTTGCTTCGACATACCCTGAGTTGTTCTTTAATTTATAAGTGCGATGTGGAATCAATGCTCCGATTGGCGACCTGCCGCAATACTTGCTCTGCGATTGGTCAGTGTTTTTCGTTAATAACACTTTAAGAAAGTCGAATTTCACATTTTGGCAAAGGAAAAAGTTGTTTGAAATCATTCTCAGGAATCATTCTCAACAATCATTGCATAAAGGGACTTACAGACCTTTTGGGACACCCTGTATACGCATTATGAAAAACTGCATTTCATTTTAGATACATTGCACTTAACTAAAATATTTCCACTTTATAATTAAAAAGATTATCGATTCAGTTTCAAACGGTTTTATTAGAGCTCAAATGAACCGAGCAGGATTAATGTTATTATAATACGGAATCGCATTCGCAATAGTGGTCCATTGCCACTGTTTGACTCAATGAATGATGAAATAATCGTGTTTAGGTTCACCGTGGACAAGGCCGCAGTATTCCGAAATTGTCTCAATTTGCGACGAGTACACGCGTACCATGCCTAACTACTGGTACCGCAGACTCACGGTTTTCACGGGAACTTTCCACGTCCGTGTACATGCATGCGTGTGAGTGGTCAAAGTTAGCTTCCAGTGATCGAAACTTTGCTAGAATAACTATAGCAACTATGGAGCAGCTTTGGCCACACTGGTAACTTGTTTCACGGTGTAGTTCTGTCATGTTACGCGCGCGACAAAAAGAAATCCTGTCTCCATGAAAACTGAATATTTTTCTACTTCCGTTCATTGTTCACCGCTTATTTCACTGAAACCACATTGAGCATAGCTTTTATTCTATTATACACGATTTTACCATTTTTGCTACGATTTTCGGCCAACCTACCATTTATTACAGAGCGTATCCAAAATGTAGAAACCAATTTTATTCTGTGGTCACTTCAGTGACACTTGCATTTCTTATAGACGTTAATTACACTTACAATTAGTATTTATTAAAACGCATGTGTGCTGCTTTAGTATGGTATCGAAGTGACATCCCTTGTTTGCTTCAATTATTTAAAATGAATAAAATTCACAATACACGAAGCGAAAATTTAACTACTCGAAGACTAGAAGATTGTTGAAANTTTTTTTTTTTTTTGTTGAAGTTAATTACATTATGAATAGAAAATTAGCACGGATATTATGAATTACTTCAAAGCAGTATTCAAATCAGTATGTCTAATAAAATTATTTATTTTATATTAAACACAAGATAAAATTTTGTAAACTTAAAAAAAATTGACTTAAGCATGAAACTAATGTTGGATACGAAAATAATAAGAGGGCGAAAGCGAAAGCGAAAGTGAAAGTATGCTACAAGGGGAAAGTCGCATAAATAACCTAAGCACTTAAACGCGCTAAGCTTCGAGCTCCGATGACTGTTTTACAACAGGGCCTGATGACAAAAGACGGACTCTCGGCCCTCGGCAACGCTAGCCGAGATTTAGAATACTACCCGAGGACACTCACTGTTTTAACGTCGAGTTGAACAGTCGATTATCGAGCGTTTTCCTGGTTGAATACTGTAGTGGGATCGTTGCCACTTCGCGTTTTGCAGATTAAAGATTTATTCTTTATACTAATAAAAATTATTTGAAAAATCTTCGATAGTCATGGATAAAATTGAAATAACGTATACATATACACATCGTGTGTATACACATACATTGTTACGTCTAGGTCGTCCAAGAATTTTTCTTGTGAGTGTACTCATTTAATAAAAGTGCACAAAAACCGTAACACGTTTATTTACATTATGTACAATTGGAATATAACAGATTTTAAGTCCACTTCCAACCGTGGTTCTCGCGATATTCTCTTTATCAGCAGTTTCCAATGACTTCAATGTCGGTCGAGCAAACTTGATACCGCTCGTGAGGGCTCGTCTAGAGCGTCATATCTTCGGTCTTGGATCGAACGCTAGGTTCCGTTCGATCTTAAAGGTTTGCCCACATTGTCGCAACAATATTAAGAAAATATGATGCACTGTTGGCTAAGAAATAAGACGTTACAAAAGACTCTGAAAATGACAAATTGGTTTGCTTTTACCGACGGTGTTATTAGTAACGTTTCTGTTATTAATGTTAAAGATTTTATCAGTTTGTCATTTAAATACTCTAAACTATGTGTTGTATTAAAAAGCAAAAATAATTACACGTACTTTTTATTTGTTACAAAAATAACTAATTGGAAAATAATAACGCAAATTCATCGTGAAATTGTTATTAATTCATTCTTCATCAGATACGTGAATCAATAACTGTAAAATAACACGAGAAGCTTATCATGATCGCCAAATTAACAGGACACATTCTTGCTCATTATGAAAATTAATGAAGACATCGTTAAACATTTATTATGGATGATCACTGCTACTGTAATTGTGTTACCGTTTATAAATTGATGCACCATTTATGTAACCATTACAATGACTAATTGTAAGTAACCAAACCGAAACGAACTTTAATGTTTGCCACCATATTACCATTGATTTGTCACAATATGAAAATTAATACGTAAACAAATGGCAGCTTGCTCGAACTCGATCGACCACCGCCCCGCGTTTCCCCTTAATGCGGTATCTACTTGTGAAAATCACTTTTCATTGTCTGTGCGCCACTTTATGGAGTAATCATTGTAGCGGAAAGCCGGAGCATCCCATGATCATATTTACCAACTAATTACCCATTTGCCATGCAAATCCTCGTACTGCTGGGAATTCCCATTAAGCTTCGATTCTTTCCCTGCTAGCCTCGAAATTCCCCCTCTCTCTTCCTCTTTCTCTTGCTCTGTCTCTGTTTACCCCTTTATGTTTGCGTATCTCTTCCTCTTTCTCTTTCAGCTTGCAACGATTTCTTCTTCTGCTCTTTTTTTACCACCTAATTCCAGCGAAGTCCCCAGACGCACGTTTGTCTGCGACACCAGCCTCCCTCTTCTTTTCTTTCAGTCTGAACTTCCGTATAATTTCAGTATTTGTCGATGTGAAAACTTGAATTCATTCGCATTTTCATTGAAAGCGCTGCTTTTTCTACTTCATCCGTACGATCGATGCTTGGACTATCGGAAGCTTGAATTATATTTGGAAATTTAGCAGTGTATGTATGAAATGGATTTGAAAAAATCATTGAATTATTATAAGATATAAGAAATACTAATCTAATTGTATCTGCACTTATTCATAAGACAATTTTTCTCTTATTTTTAATACAAGCATAATTTATGTTGAAATGCATTAACAAATGATTATCAAATTTGCAACTTCATATAATTGACATAATGCCGGTTAATAATCATGGACAGCGCTAACGTGACACTGACCGATAACAGCTGTCAAAGCGAAGTGACGCGTACATGACAGTAGTCGTAAAATTGTTACTATTAGACAAATTGATATTTGGAATGAAAAATTTTTTAATTGGAATTGGTACTTCGTCTAAATTAATCGAAAGAACAACAACATTATGCAAATATAGTTCGTTTAACGCAACGAGCAATTTCTGCTATCTTGACTAATAGTATAGTCTATCTAATAGACTATCTTAAATAGTCTCCAGTAATACGAAGTTCAATGTTCACTCTTCAGGAGATCATTTTAAATAATTTCCATGAGCTCGATTTAAGAACATTATACAAATGTGAAAAAAGAAATTGTTCCTACTTGAAAAAGTTCTTAATATCGGCACTTTATGTATTTAGCGTTCCTCAAAATTCGATTTTACGATATTTCTTTTTCTAATCTTGTCCTCAAATTTTTCATATATTTGAATAATGATATTAAGAAGCAATCATAGACAGTCGATGAAACTACAGAAGTATGTTTTTAAATATTAGTTTCATATAAGTATTTTATAAATGTATAATATTTAAGAGAATAAAATAAATTTCTAAAAATTGTTCTCTTAAAATGATTTAATTTTGACGCTAATCTTATTCTCTAAAGAAACTGAATGTTCCTCTTTCTGATTTTCCTCAATATTTCGAGAAATATAGAGGAATGTAGGAAGAAATATGTGAGATTTTGAGCAGTACTTCGAATTCTGCATATATCTTTGATATACAAACTGTGCAAAATAGTATTCCTATTTATGTATTAATTGTAAAATGTTCATAAAAGCTTTCATTCTTACGTATAATTTACACTTAAATGTCATACAAAAATATATACCAATTATTATTGAGCTTTAAATTCTGAGGTTCAATGTATGAATTCTGAATTTTAAATTGCAATTTTTTAATTTGAAATTTCCGAGTTTTATATTGCTAATCTTTAGACTCTAAATTTTGAGATAGAATTAAAAATTCGAATTTCTTTTTAACTTCAAATAGATAAGCTTTTAAAAAAAGGAAGATAAGCATCTATTCTCAATTTCAATGAGAACCGAAGGATTATAGCTGTACCACGAGTCAAATGGAGGTCTTGGGACGAATTCTTCCGCAAGAAGATCCGAAGCCAGCAAAAAAATACGTAATAATTTCCAGTGAACTGTCCACTGGAAGAAATCGGATTTTCGGCGACATGTTCGCGCTATCTTCACCATCAGACAAAGTGCTCCAACCAGAGTCGGGCGTGAAAAGAAACGAGGAAAAAGAGACGACAAGGGAAATAGGGGAGAAACGAAAGCTCGTGAAAAAGAATAGAACCGAAGTCGCTTCCCTTCGTATCGGTGCTGCTGGTCGGGGAATTATTTTAGACTTGTTAATGCAATTTCCTTAAAAGCTCATGCGATATATCAGCGCATAAATGCGCGTATATCTGCATCACCACGGTCGTCGCGTTTAAGAATGTATGCACGGTCTTCTGTTTTATGCAATATCGTGCTCTCTGCACAACCGTTCGTGTTACAGACGAACCAGTACGCGGTACACGCATGGAGCAAAAGTACAGTTTGATCGTCGCCCGGTGATTCTTTCAAGAAAATTTTTGAAAGCATTGAAACGCTTTATCGAATTCTATTCGTACCTGAAAATAATTTTTTTAATGTATCAAACTGGAAAGTTTGATAAAATTGTTGTACGAATATAGATTATGAAAAATACTATTATGTTATAAATATATGGTAAGTATAAAGATAATTTACAAACGTAAAGTGTTCTGCGTGTATATAGAATTTAAAAAGTAAGAAATTTATAAGGTTCATTCTTCGTTAGTTTTTTTTTTTTTTCAAGTATGATGATTGTCAAAAATTTTATCCTTATTAGATTTCATTAAAAAGAACAATTAAAAAGAAACAAAATATATATATGGGTTTTTGTTTTATACAGGTTTTCTATATCAGTTAACTTTATTTTGCATACGTGTACGAGAAATCTGAACAGCATTCTAGATCTAAATCTATAGCTTTGCAATTTGTGAAACAAATTGTATAATCTAAACTCTGTTTATTAAGAACAATACTTCTTCTTTCTACTATTTTATAGGCTGGGGCACTCCACGCGTTTGGACTAACTTTTAGTATGCAACCCATGTTTCTATTAATGACACTCATAATAGCTTTTTCCATGTTTTCATAGTTTTAGTTTTGTTTAGTAACTTTTTTATTATAATTACATAGTATCGTACTGGTATCTTTAAACAAAAATTGTACACTAGTTTATAAAGAATTCTCAGGAAATAATCATACACACCGGTTTTACGTCAAACGATTGTGCTCTTACACGTATACCTATAACTTTTACTTATAACTAAATATGATGACGAAAATGATCTACAATGGTTTTTGATATATAACGTAAATAGATATTGTTAGTATTACTTTCTTCGTGTAACTTACCTATTGATTATTAAAACACTATAGTATATATTTTAAATTAGTAAAAAATAAGATTAAAACACTTAAATATGAAATAATGTTTAAACCTTTCAAATTATAAATTTATAATACACATAAAAACACTTACTATCCAATTCTCTCAAAAGCAGGTTTTAATATAATTCAATTTCTTAATTTTATAATATTAATCAAATTCTTAATTTTTCCAGTAAATTACAGCATACTTATATTAAAAATTTATTTTTATTTCTTCCAATAGTATGTAATTCCTATTGGCTAATTTGTTAATAATTTGTTTAGAAAACATTGTGCGCGAAATAGTTAAGGGTTAATATAAAATAACGCCGTCAATGTTTAATTGACTCCGTCGATTCGCTCAACGTGAAACATATTGAACGGTCCAACGAGCCGATTAATAATTCATTTTTTAAATTGCACGATGTAGCTCTCGTGATCATGAAATAAAATATTTATCTCATGACGTGGGCGTATTTTATTATTTCATGCTAAGGAAGAACAATTTTCATTCGTTCGTGTTCAATTATATTTGATTGTCGCGCAATTTACACAGAATTATGATAATGTCTTTTCGCGGCCCGTAAACTCCCTTCAGAGATTTGCATAAACGAAGAAATATTCATCTCGTGCCGAACGCAAATCGAAAGAAACTAAAATTGCAGAATTTAAGTAAAGAAATTGAAAAAGACAAGTGCATTTTTATTTAATAAAATAAAGCATGCAAATATTCTACTAGTTACAATCTCTATAAAATAGAATGTCTGTCTCTATGTTCTCTATTAACTTCTAAACTCTTCGACCAATCTGGAGTAAATTTTGCATATTTACTTTAACACCTTCGAGAATATACAGGATACCATGAAACCTGGAGTTTCCATTCCTTTCCTCTAATTTCATTCCCTTGACACATAAGTTTGATGCATTGTTATACACATAAGCAAGCATTGTGTGTGTTTTGGAAACAGATACCGACACATTCCTATTATTTTGTGTAAAATATGTAGAAGTCGAGGAAAAAAATGAAGCAACACCAGCGGGTCTCAAACCTGTGATCTCCGGCACCGTAATCGGAACTCTACACCCGCACCCTCTGGTGCCCTCTGTACTTCCTCGTTGTTATTGTTCTTATTGACGGGTATGGAGGCCCCGAGTCTACAAATGTAACAGCATTAATCACTTAAATACCAAATTACTATCACGTGTTTACATTTTTACTCGTTACTATAAACGATTTAATTTTCTAAATGTAACAAACCTGGATTACATCAGACAGTTTAAACTAATTAATTATGGATGTATTTTATACTCGGTTATGCATCTTGTGTCAGCTAAGATTAAACGTCTAAATATCTTCTTTATTTTTAATGATATTAAATATGCTTCAAACTAAATTTGGTTTCGAAAAAGGAGTATCATAATATATATATAATATTAATGTATTTTATGCCATTTATATTTTTGTATAATACAAGTAACATTGTAAAAATAGATTTGTAATGATGATACTGCCAAAACAAAGACACAAACGAATTTAGCCAGGAAATTAAAAAAGCGCAGTTGATTGAAAAAGTCACAGGTACGAACTATTGGAAGTTTGAATAAATTTCCTAAAAATTGCTTCATACTGCTCGAACAGTTTGGGATATCAATTTAAAAAAGCTAGTTTCAAGATAAACGGTTGTAAAGTTTTAGGTTCTACTTTTATTTGGTTATCCGTCCTCGCCAATATCTTGACGAAATTTTTACATTTCAATCCAATATTTCAGGAACATATTTTTTAACGTGTAGGGTTATAAAAAAATGTAAAAGAAAATCGATTTTTTTAAAGTTTTAACCCTGCTGTCCTCCTCCGGTCTATATAACCTGAAATGAAATTTACTTTTACATAAATATTGTGCTTTTAAATATTCCTTTATCAGATTTAGTGTATTGAATTTTAACATTTACCTCTTTAATATTGCATATTTTGTAAACCTAACATATTTTATAAATTAAAAAAAGAACATGTTATGGTTACGAATGTGCAATGTACGTGTGGAGGACAGTAGGGTTAAACCAAAAGACATGCTTAAAAAAACAAATT